>NJDC01057548.1:0-14664 GCA_002245475.1 Calephelis virginiensis | reverse complement strand
AATAAACTTTCTCAATGTATAAGTATTTTTTAACGAAATCGCGATAATCGGGAAAATCCCGAAATGAGATTACGCTGTAGATAACAAAGAAGGTTGGGTTTTTAAAAATACCATAGATAATATAGAATATAGTTTGTTTTCAATATCGTTGAAAAATACAAACATTTTTCCATTTAGGCATTGTCAATTGTCATTGTCTCTTTTGCATTCTGTCAAATGCAACGTCATTTTTGAAACACAGCTTGTCAACATGAAAATAATCGTATTTTTACGTACGATCGTGGACTTTCGGTCGTACATCGTACCGAATGGCAAATAATCGTACAAATACGATTTAAATCGTACGAAATCCAACCCTGGTCAGCTGTCAAGCAAAGAATATATCTGTCAAGTGTCAACGTTTTTTTGAGTTGTTTTTGTTTTTTGTTTTTTAATTTTATCCCAGTCGGGGAAAGGCAAAGGATCTGTGTCCATACAGCCACGTCTTCCGTTTTAATAAATTTTTTTCTTGTTATAAATTTTCAATTTATGTCTTCCGTATTAGTTATTTATTTCAGTCATTAGTCACTATTTACACAGTCTTGTCTGGGTCTTGAGTAAAGCGGTGGTTTCGTTAAACAAGCTCGTTTACGAGATTTGGCGGCAGCGAGGAAATTCACGATACACTAATTTCTTCATGATTATTTCATTAGTGCACTTTCACTGAACAAAATCAAACTAATTCCCACCTAAATTAACCAATTTTACTCATGTTTTACACTAAATTCAATAATTGTGAAAAAAATACGACCATCTTCATTCACGATGGCGCCAAAACCTCCGTTTTTTGTAGGTTAATTTGCCCCTTTCTGGGGTCGGCTAAGACCTTTTGGCCATGCTGCTACGTCTTCCGTGTTAATTATTTCTTGTACAATTATTAGTCACATGTCTTCCGTATTAATTATTCTTATATAGTCATTAGTCACTATTTACAAAGACACGTCAGGGTTTTGAGTAAAGTGGTGGCCACTTAATACAAGCTCACTTTGGGAGATTTGGCGGCAGCGAGGAAATTCACGATACCCTAATTTCTTCATGACTATTTCATTTGTGCACTTTCACTGAAGAAAATTAAACTAATTCCCACCTAAATTAACTAATTTCACTCAATATAAACATGAAATTCAATAATTGTGAAAAAAATACTTCCACAGTTATTCACGATGGCGCTAAAACTCCCAAAGTTTTTATTGAAAATTTAAATTTTAACGTCAAGTCTATCGCTCCTCAGATTAAAAATTAATCTGAGGCTATGGTCGTTATAAAGTAAAATAATACATCCATGTCTTAGATCTATTCAATACCTGCCAGCTTAAAGAATATTAATATGCCTACCGGTATTTACCAAGGACGTATTTCTAGTTACATATATATAATTCTTGTGTTTTTCACTGAACTCCTTCTAAACGACTGGACCGATTTCGATGAATTTTTTTGTGTGTGTTCAAGGGAATTCGAGAATCGTTTATATTCACAATTTGGTCTCCTGGAAAATGTTTTTTAATGATTTTTTTAATAATAAGTAGTTGTTGATTTTGGAATGTTTCACATTGGATCCGACAGACTGCGCTACTATCGAAGCATTAATGTCAAGCGTTACGAAGTTTGCTGGGTCAGCTACTCGCATATAAAAATCAATGCCACTTTTCGTTGTAATTTTATAACTCAAGATCGGGCTCACCTATCCAAACCATATGTTTAAGCTTTGTTCGGACTAATTAGTAGATGGTTTATGTGAATTTTGCATAAAATCGGTAAAGCGGTTCTTCATTTATCACATTTTTTGTAACAAATGAATTCAATAAATTGCGGATCGTTTTTTAATGGGTATTTTTCAGTCAAAGTAAAACGTTTTTCAGTTTTTTTTTTCAGAGGTATATTATTATACTCTTTGTACGTAGCAAAATTGTAGCGAAGTATGTAGGTAGGTACTGGGCCACTAGTATACAAGAAAAAATAGTGTACTTACAAGTACTAGGCACAGTACACGCCGACTACGCCCCGAATACAGACATGTATGATATGTATGATTTTGATACATATAGATCCCCAGATGAATAGCTACCAACTTAAGTAGATCAAGTTTAACGATTTTAGTAGATACATAACGTAGTTTACAAACTGTTTATGTTGTTACATACAGAATAGTGTCGTTTATGTAAATCACTGTACTAGAATAGGTTTTTCACAGTTATTTATAAGCGTTCTTAGTGTTTATGTTTTAAAACTTATATATCTTGTTTTTTAGGTCTTAGTTAGGTCTTAATGATTTGTATTGAACACAAAACAAGAAAAGTTACGAATAGAAAAAAAAGGTTCAAGTAGAAGTTAATGGCATAAGAAGGCCGTATGACCTAAGAAAAGGCTAAGTTTGAGCTATATTAAAATAATGAATTTGATGTTGTTTCATTCATCCTAGAGTTATGAAACTCAGGTATTATGTAAAGAACTAGGTTCTCAATGTGATGTGTAAGCGACCACGCTCCTCGCATTAATAAATAATAATAATGTGGGGACCGCGCGCGGACATGTTTATACTACTGAAGCGAGGAGCTAGGAAGTAAGTATAAAATCGCGTGACGCAAAAAATACTGCTAATTTGAAAATATAGCGAAGTAGGATGCACAACCTAGTAAGTATCAAAGTATGACCCAAGACCTAGGGCTATAAACTCAAAAATAGGTAAGAAATGTAAATATGTATCTTTGGGAGCGTTCAAGTATTATTTAACGCAATTTGGGGGGAGGGAGGGTCTCGTAAAACGTTACGATGCGTTACAGGGGCAGGAGGGGGTCTTTCTTACAACGCGTTACGTAACATTGTTTTTGAAGTGCAACTTTTTTAGAATAGTTGTGATTTCAAAACCGATGCAACGGAAAAACGACAGATAAGACACAAAAATATATTCATCACATTTTTTTGTAGGTAAGAGACACAAATATATATTCATCTCATGCTTTGGTCGATTTATTGAAGTTTCACTTCTATCGTGTGTGAATCGCACGCACACCTTTTTTTTTAAATAAAAATTAGGGAATGAATACTCCTAAATTGGCAAACCCTTTCGTTTATATTTCACGGGGAATCCCTAGATTATATTATTTTATACTGTTGTTGTTGTTGTTGTTATTAGATTATATTATAACTGTGTTTTCGTTCATCGTTGTCAGTATTCGTTAGTGTTTATGCAGAAGCACATTGTTGTCCCGTATTCCGTATACGCCACTGTCAACATGGAACCTAAGTCCTAACAGTTTCGATAAGGAAGAAGCTGTTGGGTACAGCAGACCGACACACAAACCATAAGGAGCGAGAAACACACATCTCTCTTAAGGATAGCACCCAGTTGGACGAGCCAAGACGGGCCGTATTGCAGCGCAATAATCCGCCTAGATCGCTTGCGTACATTTTGTATAGAGCAACGCCCACTTGGCCGAGGCTCATTTTTAAGATTGCACGAAATGTTACGAATGCGGCCAGCGAGCGTTACACTACAGATTTTCCGTAGCGCTTTCTTTGCGACCACATTTATCCTACTTTCACATTTTTTCTGACATACCCAACTCTCGCTTCCATACTACAATGTTGGGATAAGCACAGAATTATGCAAAGCGAGTCAAGACCTTTAAATCAAAACCTCGCTTCGAAAATTGAAGTAGCTTACCCCAGCATTCTATTCACACTGTTTTCTACGCACATTTAACTTTCTACATCCAAGGTGTACCTTCCATTCCTGCTAAACTAACCTAAAACTAAACTGCCTGCTGATCTAGAGGCCATGAATATCTCTTACCACTCGTATTATAAAAGCCGTGTTCATGTTCAGTGTCATATCATATATGAGATGTAAGTATAGGCAATAATTTTAGAAGCTGATGTGGTTTGACTTTACTTGTTACTCTACTCTCAGATGGCAAGACGACATCGCTGATAATTGATGTTTTGGCGTTAGTTATGTAAAGCTTTAGATTTAGGAACCTAACATTCTTATTCAAGAAGCATACTTGGCTCAGTAAGGAAAAAAACGCTGTGCGAAGTACGACTTACTAACTAACTGATTTTGAACTAAGTATTGTTCATGATATTTGATATTTTCCATCGTCGGCGCTTGGTAAAACTTCTAAATATTCATATTTTTAAAGAAAGAAACACTTGTACTGTTTTACTTATCACTTATAATTTATTACTTTGTAATTAGTAGCCTACCGGTTTCGCTTATACAGCATCATCAGGGCTAAAACTTAAACTACCTAACTTAAGTTAACTACTACTTAGTTTAAGTTTTAGCCCTGATGATGCTGTATAAGCGAAACCGGTAGGCTACTAATTACAAAGTAATACATTTTAAGTGATAAGTTAAACAGTACAAGTGTTTCTTTCTTTAAAAATATTGTTCATGAATTGGATGGCTTGACGTAAGTAACGCATAGGTAAATATCGTACCTCGTGCAGCGTTTTTTCATTACGTGGTCAAGTATGCTTCGTGAATACGGGTGTAAATCCATGTGTAAAGCAATAATACTAATCCGGACGTGTCTTCACAAAACTACAAAATAATAGATTGTACAAAAGACAATAAAATGTTAGTATCTGATATTACTAAGATAAAAATAATCTTTGGGTAAAAACTTAAATGTTCGATATCCAGAAATCTTTGTTGATCACACAAACTACCCTTGTCGAGAAATGAACCTGAGCTTCATAGATAGAGTATTTTTAATTCCAAATAGGTAGTAGAATTCTAAATCGAAAACTAGATGTAGAACACAGATATGGCCACACATTAAGCTAATGAGCACTCCAACGTTTATATAAAACGAAAAATATGTCACTCTTCAGCAAACTATTTCACTCACAAAAATGTGTATTAAGTAGCTCATTTCTTTATGTGACAGGTCAGCGAACAAGCGCATGGGTTTTCTAATAATAGGAGACCACAGTGGCCTATAGACACGATAGATCACTTAAAAGGCACGTCACTGTCCTGCGACCGGGATGTTAGGCCTATTGTGCAAGTCTAAAGCTACCCTACCCTCGACATCGGCACATGTGTTAGTCATTATGGCGGCAGGCATAGCTTAGACGATGGATTCCTACCCGGGCAAGTAAGCAAAACCTAACAAAGCCCTTTCTCATTTTCATACCAATTCTTATTTTAATCCCACTATTTCGAAAATCTTACTGTTACAAATGCTGCACAAAACATAACACTACAGAATTTTCGTGATGCTTTCATTTCGACCGCATTTATCCTACTTTCATGCTTTTTCTAACACACTCAGCTCTTCCATAAATTCCATTCGCACTATTCCCTTCAAATAGTCTTCTTTTTACATCTGCGGTGTACCTTTCATCCTTGCTAAAAGCACTACCAATATATACAATGTCATTTAATTATTCGAACACTGCGTTGCCAACTAAAACTTTCCATTCGTTTTGGCTTCATCTTATTCAAATTCTTATTTTTCTTTACTTGGCATCAAGTACATCGAGATATTGTGGCAAATTTGTGTACTCGTACTTATGTCAAAAGAATTAGAAACCTACGACTTCGTCACAATATCCGAATACAAGTAGGAGAAAACATGTAGTTCCCTTAAAAGCACAGAACAATATTTTAAAAGTCAGTGAACCCTGAATGAGAGAATTTTACCTTTTGTATTTACAACTTCGATGATTAACGTAAGTAGGTGTAATAGAATAGGAAAACTTTTTTTTAAACTATAAAGTTAAGTTAATATTAATTGTAATTGTTGTTGACTTGTTGTGACGTTCAATGACAGATAATTTTTATCCTATGTTGAATAAAAATATTTGCTTTTCTACTATTGACTATAAGATAATACTATTTTTTAATCCTCAAAATGGCATATTTTTATGTGTTTTCCTACTACCTATTCAATATTACGATAAAAGCAACTTTGCCCGGGTTGATAAAATGCTCCGTGAACGATAAGTTTGCCACCTATCACATTGTGGGCTAAATAATGCCTTCGGCAAATTGTGGGTGTTCTGGTTGTAACTTTGCATACATTTTCGGGGATACGTGAGTGAAGAAACTAAATTTTTGGGTGTATTTGAAACTTACTAGTTTATTAATAGACTAGCTATTACCCGCGGCTTTGCTCGCATGTACAATTAATAAATTTACTGATTATAGCCATTAGTAAGGACTTTCATACAAACTTGCAAACCCCAATTTACTACCCCTACCCTTAGGGGTAGGATTTCCTTAAAAGTCTTAAATACGTATCTACTCATTTTTAATAAATAGCCCAAAAATAAAGTTTCATGTCTCTAACTTAAAAAATGACGCTCATCCATTTAAACTTTCAATCCCTGTTTTCCCCTTAGGGGTAAAATTTACAAAATTCCGTCCTGAGTGGGTGTCTACTCAATAAAACTACCCTACTTAGCAAATTTCATGACTGTAACTCTAACAGTTTTTGCTCGACGATAATGAATCAGTCATTCAGGACATGTTATTTTATAATAATTTCTAGTGGTCGCCCGTTGGTCGAAATTCGACCATAATAAATTTTAATATGTTGTTGATAAGAACGCCATCTTAATTTCTCAAAACCAACTACTTTCCACTTTGTTTCCAAACTGTATGGTTCGCCATCTGTGATCTTTTATCATTATTATTAATATATTTGTTTGTGTGTGCCAAATGCATGGTAGTGTGGGTAATGTTTTATTTATTGATTTAATTTATAATTTATAAGTATTATTATTGAAACATATTAGCGTTTTGCACTTCTCCTACACATAAACTATAAGTGTGCCAAATTTTATGCTCATCCGTCTCCGCAATTTTCGTAAAAAGGGGTCCAAAGTTTTTGCTTCACGTATTAATATATAGATAGACTAGACTAAAGTAAGTGTAAAGTTGATTGATCTGCTATTATATCACAGTGTAATAAAGACTGTAATACTCATGTAATACTAGTTTGAACATAGGAGTACTTTCTTTTTAGTAATTATAATACAATCTTTAATAATAAGACGGCTAGTGTTCGAGATTTTATGATTTACTTCAATATATTTATTCCTATTCATTACCAATAGAAATAAATGTACTTAGTTTAATGTACCTATCTACATTTAAATGTGTTAAAAAGAATGACTATAACTATTTAAAACTTAACATATATACATACCGTTGTCTTTGTTCCGTATGGACGTATATTGGTAATCCACATTGTAGTAGGTACTACTTGAACGTTGAAAGGTTTTACTCATTTTAGATAGAAGTACCTAAAACTATTCATGGATTTCTTAATGTTATTCACTTCTAGTTTTTTGGATTAAACACAACTCACTGTACAATATCATAATAAACTGTGTAGAGAATTTAGTTACGAACATTTTAGATAAGCCTATCTGTTATTTACAGATAATTATATCAATATATACCAAACGGTAAAACCATGAGACAAATTGTAACATTTGTAACATTCGAGATAAGCGATCAAAATTACTCCTTCTGCTTATATTGTATAATATTTTGCTTCCGCTATGGCAAAGAACCTTTGTCCCTTTTGAAGACGTTTTTATTTTAGATTTTAATGACTCTGTAATGATAATGAATGTACTCTACAATTTTGTGCGAGCTAATATTTCACAAAATAATGAAGGATTTACGCGCCAGAATAAATAGAATTTCAAGGTTTGTTTAGTTTAATCGTTACGTGTAAACTCGTGTAAATAAAAAGATTAAAGAAGTGTTTTTATTTAGAATTATCTTTATTGTAAACTGGCAGTCGCGGTCACGACTTTTCTTGCGCAAACTTATTTTGAAATTCCTAAAGATGATAATAAATAATACAAATACAACTTGTTTATTTTTCCCCGTGTTGGTCTGATGTTCGATTTCACCAAGAGCCCCTATAATTTAGGGGACCTTTTAACGTTACTTATGGATTTGTTTCAATATGAAACAGTCCCCTGAAATACGTTAAAGTTCCCTTAAAGTATAGAGGCTCTTGGTGAAATCGGGCATGAGTCTTCTATGAAGAATAGACCATCTACCTGGCAGCTCGTAAGGGGCGAGCAAGGGTTAAACGGGTTATTACCAACAAGAACACTGGTAGTGGAGAGTTATTGTGAAGCGGCATGAAGTTCACCGGATCGGCTAGTAATTAATAATATTGGTATTGAAAACCTAATGTTTTCCGTCATTCATAGGAATATAATATTAGTTAGGGTGCTGTGCAGCAACTTGATTTCTCGCCTTACCTATTCAGGCCGTCGAAATGACAATGTCATCTTCCGTCCGGAGAGTAGGGAAGCCGGTAAACTTGCACAATGCCCAGAGCAGCGACGCAACTAAAATATCTATTGTGTCAATAGGTTGCGGTTATCTCTTAGGACCAGGAAAATTACGTGCTTGTTCGCTTTCTTTTGCCATAGAAAAAAAGTATTGCTTCGCCCATATCCCCGAAGAGGTAGGTAGAGGAACCACCAGGGCACCCACGACTAGCCGTCCTACAATGTGATGGACAACAAGCCTAAAGTTAATTTGACAATACGCATTTACTTATTTTGTTATCCGACCCGGGGATCGAACTCGTTACTTCAAGAAGTCAAGGTAGACGCCGTACCGCTAGATCAGAGAGGCGATTAAAGTGAAGAAAAAATTAAGTAAGTATATTATCCCCTTGACCGTGACTTGTAGTGCTCTTTTGGGGAGGCCTATGTCCAGTAGTGGACGTCCTCCGGCTGATGATGTTGATATCGTCCCCAATACATTTTGTACTAACGCATTTATGATTAGAATTCTTAGGTATTTATTACTTATATTTTCATATATTTTCCCCATTTTAATTGTGTAGAAACAGAGAACACGGTCACGTTTCCTATTCTTATCTTAATCATTAAGAAAAATGGTCAAATATTCTAACAGAGCCTTTACTATGAGTTGGTATTGATTACGTTCGGTAAGTTACGTGTCGAAATCTATGACACTTTTGGTCTAAAAATGTGTTTCTCTTAGTTACCGATAGAGGCACTGTTCAAAGTTTTCATTCAAATAATTTACAGAGACGGTAGCGAGAACAGTAAACTTGGTAAGCCAACTCGTAGGTTACTATGTTAGAGGCAGACGAAGCCTTTAGGCCGTTAGGTTCAGATGGTCTTCGTCTGCCTCTCTGACTAGCAGTTTTTAAGAGGTGAACGTAGGTTTACTCTAGCTAGAGCCACCTACCTAGTACCAACCCTAACCTAGTAACCTAGTAGGTTATATGGCTCTTTACTCTTATTTTTTGAAATGGCTAATATGTTGCTAACCGCGAGGTTTTAACAACTTCACCGGTATCAACAAGGTTTCACTAGAAATCCAGTGCCTTGAAATAAAATGAAATTAAATTAATTTTTCTTCTATACTTATAATAATTCTGTAGAGAGGTCAATTCTGTACATGAAATATATTTCCAAAATAACTATCAGGAAGTGATGAGGGATTGATACTAAAACCAAAAATGCAATGTTACATATAACTAGTTCTACTAGCTAGTTCGTCTTGGTTGTACAACCTCAACATATTAGGTATCTATTCTTAAATTTTTTGAATGTATTGAAAGTTGTTGATTTTAGCACTTTTTGCGCAATAGAAAAAAAAGTGAAAATATTGGATTTCTGTTACCGATAATCATTATTAAAACAGTATCTTCACGCCCCTATCCCTGAAGAAGTAGTCAGAAGCATAACCAGGGCACCCACGACTAGCTAAAGATACTTATGCCCGATTTCACCAAGAGCTCCTATATTTTAGGGGATCTTTTAACGTTACTTACGGGACTGTTTCAATATAAAACCGTCCCCTAAAATGCGTTAAAGTCTCATAATGTGATAGGTCGCAAGCCTATCACCAATCGGGCACAAAAATACACGTTTTTCTATATACTTTTTGTTGCCTGACCCGGCGGGGATCGAATATTAAATAATATCAATGTAAGTTATATTTCAAAATAAGACCAAACTGCGAACTAATCATTGTTAAATATTTTTTTGAATATTATTTTTTAAATTATGTTATAGAAATAAAAACTACTAGGCAGATTTTAACGAAACTTGGTACAATTATTCTTTATACTCCTGAGCTGATTATAGTATACTTTTTATCACGCTACAATCAATACAAGCAGAGCAGTGAAGGGAAATGTTGGGATTACGAGAGAAAATACTCCATTTTTTAAACTTCCGTCGCGTGTGCAAAATTAATGGTTAATGCTACACAGAAATCTAGCATGACGGAAATAATCTCCTTAAAATTATATAAAAACTAGCTGTCCCCAGCGGCTTTGCTTGCGTGGCAGTTAACATATTTACTGAATAATTTAAAACATTATTTTAACTGAAAACTTTTCTGTATTACATTAATAAGGACTCTCGTATAAACTTTCAACCCCTATTTCACCTCCTTAGGGGTAGAATTTCCAAAAACGCTTAAATACTCGTACTTATCTACTTATTATTAATAAATAGCCCAAAAAATAAGTTTCTCAATGGCTGTAACTTTAACAGTTTTTGCTCGGCGATGATGAATAATTCAGTCAGGATATGTAATTTTATACATATATACATATTTTCACGCCAATTCCTTTACGGGGTAGGTAGAGAGTATTGAGTGCCAGACCTCACGATCCTGACAAACCTGTCTTGCTTCCTTCACATTCATTACCCTTTTCATACAAACACGCCGGTAGACTCTTGACACAACCCTCGGATAATATCCGATTGATCTGATCGTGAAATGTCAGCCTTGGTCTCCCCGGGTACCTACATCTATCCACATTCGCATTGTATATCTGCTTTGTCAATCTTTCATCTGTCATTCATTCCACATGACCGAACCAGCGGAGCATACCCTTTCGCATTTTAACACCAACACTTTCTTTCAATCCCACTTTTTCTCGGATCTCACTGTTACGAATGCGGTCAGCGAGCGTACAACCACATATTTTATGTAGTGCTCTCATTTCGACCACATTTATCCTACTTTCATGCTCTTTCTGACAAACTCAACTTTCGCTTATATACTTACAATAACGTTGGGATAAGCACAGAATTATTCAAAGCGAGTCTAGCTTTTTGACTCGAAACCTCGCTTTGGAATAGCTTACCCAACGCTTCATTCACACTATTCCCTGCACTTACTCTCCTCTCACTCACAATTTACAATGCCCAATGTGAGACAAGTAGGAACCAATGTGCAACTTAATGGGAATAAATTGGACCTTGTTGATTCCATAACTTTTTTAAGAATCACAATAGATAAAAAGTTGCAATGGGGTCTGCACATTGAAAAGCTCGCAATAAGACTGAGGTCATCAGCTTAAGCCGTTAAAAAAAAAGTTATGGAATTCTTTTCTGGGGGAGTTCTGCCGATGTAAATACTACATTTGTTTTACAAAAGAGGGCCATACGTGCAATTTATAACCTAGGTCCAAGAGTTTCCCTTAGAGAAAAATTCAAAAATTAAAATATTCCACATGTTACTTCCCGGTTCATCTATGAAAATTTAATATATGTTCAGAAGAATTTACATTCATTTAAAAGAAACTGTGATATAGATAATGTGAATACGAGGAATAAAAATAATCTTGCTGTACATGTGTACCGTCTTCACAGAGTTAGACATTCTTTTATGGGCCAATGTGTACGCTTTTACAATAAACTTCCCAACGTTATGAAAGACCTGCCATTAAATAAATTTAAAAAATGTGTCAAAGTGAAATTGTATAAAAAAAGGTTACTATACCGTTGCTGAATATCTGTCGGATAAGAGTGCTTGGGATTAATTGCTCCTCATACCAATCTCTTGGTAACAATGATATGTGATGTAATACTAATAAATTTGTATAGAATAAGGAAAAAAAAGACAGCCCGCTGAGTTTCTTGCCGGATCTTCTCAGTGTGTGGCCGCATTCCGATCCGGTGGTAGTTTTAGTATTATACAGACGCTTCACAAGTGCCTCTTGTAAGGTGAATGTGAATAAAAATATATTCTATTCTCTACATCCGCGTTGTATCTTCCATCTCTTGTAAAAGTACAACCAAGATATACAATTTCATTCACTTGTTCCAGCACTACATCATCAACCAAAACTCTTACATCCGTTCTGGCTACGTCTCTTTCAAACACCATCATTTTGGTTTTCATCGCATTCAAATGTAAGCCCCTTTCTTTACTATCTCCTTCCATAACTGTGACCTGTGTTTGCAGCTCAGATGGTGTACAGCCCAAAAGTACAGCATCATCTGCATAAAGTAGGCAGTTTACCACTTGGTCACCCATACGCATTCCCACATTCAATGATCTTAACCTTTGAAGACATTTGTCCAAATATAAGATAAACAAGCGTGCTGACAACACACAACCCAGCTTGTCGCCAATATAACATCAAACCAAGGCGATATGTTGCCATCCACCCGCACGCATGCTTTACAGTCTAAACACATTGACTGCACCGCACGCAGCAGGGACCCGACTATCCCATAATCTGGCAAAATGTCCCAAAGTTCCTTATGTACAACCCTATTAAACGCTTTTTTGAGATCCACAAAACCGCAGCAAACCCTCTGACCCACAGCCAGATGCTTCTCTACAATGTTTCGTAGCGAAAACACTTGATCCGTACCTCCAACACTTCCAGACCTGAAACCGCCTTGAACCTCCCACAATGTTCCATCGGACATCCCTTCCATCCTTCTTTCAACTATTTTTCCATACACTTTTGTTGCTAAACTGATCAAACTAAAGGTCCTATAACTTGTACAGTCCATGCGTGAATTCTTACCTTTATACAAGGGCACGATAACCGCACGTTGCCAGTCTTCGGGTACTCCGCCGGCTTTCGAACATTTGTGACAAGAACCCAGAAAGAGTCCCGGACGGCAGGACCACCAAGTTTGATCATCTCAGCTGTAACCATATCTATTCCCGCAGCCTTACCATATTTCACAATTGTTATCGCCCATTTAACATCTTCCATCATAATGCCGTCAGATGCCTCCGCTATTTCCGAGCCATTTGAGTACTCGGACCTAACGGCAGCACATTGGGCACATTCATACATATCTCCATAAAATTTACTTCACCCTTTTAACACACTCATAGACAGAATTCTATTCATTCTGGAGGCAGACGAACAGCTCCGAGACTTCTTCACCTCCCTCCAAAAGAGTTTGGTGTTCATCTCGAAGTTATTAGCTAACCTCTCTTCTAGTTTCAGATTTTCCCTTTCGCGCTACTCTTTCACTAAGTGTTTGGTGATATTCTTGCAACAACGGTACATTTCTTTCTTCAAATCTTTCACACTGTCATTCGACTGGAAACATGCTACATAGTCTAGCCAAGCTTTCTTCTTTGTTTCTTTCAACGGAGGCTTTTACCTCCTCATCTCACCATGCGTCACCATTCATAGACTTGTGCATCTTTGCACTCCCACATACCTCTTTCGCAACGTCAATAATGTTAACTTTCAAAAAATTCCAACAGTTATCCACGTCCGGTAGGCACACACTATTCAGCCTGTCTTGGACTTTACTCTCATACACGCTTCCTACACTCGGGTCTTGCAGCTTTTCACTCTTAATCCTTTCAAGCCCTCCTAATGGAACACGTACTCGCCAGTGCCTCCACTTCTTAAACAGACCCCTAAACCTGCTAATAAACAAGTAGTTGTCCGTGTTAAGAGTTGGGCCTCTGAAGGCTCTTGTGTCCATTAAACACTTCCGGAGGCGACTATCAACCAAAATCAAATCTCATTTGATCATTCCTTCTCCATGTATACGTATGTATGTCCTTATGCTGAAACATTGTGTTAGACACAAGAAGATTTCTTTCCACACATAAATCTATAATATGCTTACCAGCATCATTCACTCTTTTATCACCATAGGGTCCAAGAACGGCCTCGTAACCATCCCGTCGTGTCCCCACCCAACCATTCAAGTCACCACACATAATCACTTTTTCATTTCCTTCAACCATATCCAGAACATCCCTTACAGAATCCCAAAACTTTTCCAGGTCATGAGTCGACGACGTGTTGACCGGAGCATCGGTTGCTACCACAAAAACTCGCGTGACTCCTAGATTAGTACGGACCCAGAGCAGTCTCGGACCAACCAAACCATCAAAAGTATCACTACCCTTTCGCTTAGTCTCCGTTACACACAGTAAATCCAGGCATCTCTCATCATCACGTGCCTATTTGACACTCTCCACTCCTCGATTCGCCTGTACGGGCTTGGCGTGATAGGTGGCGGCCCCCATCGCCGCATCTGCCTCTTTTCGTACCGACGAGGGCGGATCGGTACGCGTCGCCTACAGGGAACGCCCTAACCCTATCTGCGGTACTTTTTCCAGTCCAATGGACTGACAGGGATCGTGACTTCTGGTCAATGATATAATATGCCTACCTTTAATGTTTGCCCCTGAAAAGTGTTATACCAATACCTACTAAAATAACCTCTGCTAAGTTATTAGTTTCTCCCTTTGCTGCCGTGAAATTGATTGACCTTAGATAGAATTACTTAAACAAACTTAAACGTCTACGAAATATCTGCATGAAATTGTGTTTATGGGTTTCTTTTAAAAAGTGACTACAGTTCATT
>NJDC01057541.1:4218-40427 GCA_002245475.1 Calephelis virginiensis | reverse complement strand
TTTCCTTCAATCATATCCAGAACAATCCCTTACAGAATCCCAAAACTTTTCCAGGTTATGAGTCGACGACGAGTTGACCGGAACATAGGTTGCTACCACAAAAACTCGCGTGACTCCTACGGATACGGACCCAGAGCAGTCTCGGACCAATCAAACCATACTCTTTCAGGCCTGATGCTAAGCGAGACGATAAAATGATACCTACCCCAGCGCTGGCGTGATCGCTCTGTGGTACACCAGACCAAAGAGCCAACATGCCACCGGGGAGATCAAAAGTATCACTACTTTTTCGCTTAGTCTCCGTTACACACAGTAAATCCAGGCATCTCTCATCCATTACATCAATCAATTCATTCATCTTCGCTTCCATTCCTCCTCTCACATTCCACGTGCCTATTTGACACTCTCCACTCCTCGATTCGCCTGTACGGGCCTGGCGTGACGTGCGTGGCGGCCCCCATCGCCGCATTTGCCTCTTTTCGTACCGACGAGGGCGGAATGGTACGCGTCGCCTCCAGGGAACGCCCTAACCCGCTCTGCGGTACTTTTTCGGGCCAGAATTGCAGTCCAATTGACTGGCAGGGATCGCAACGTGCACGCTTCTGGCCATTTTTTAAATTTTTTCATTGTACAGAATTTACTTATCTATCAAAACAAAATATTTTTAAAGGCCATATCCCCGAAGTGTCAGGCAAAGGTAAAACCAGGAAACCCAAGACGAAGACACTAAGGCCCGTTATGTGATAGGTGGTAAAGTTTTAGCCACAAATCAAAGGAAACGTTGTTTTTATTTTATGTCATAGTTTTATTTTTTTTATTTTATTGAATCAGTAAAATAAGCTTTAATTTCGCTAATGCAGTAGCAGTATAACTGATGTGGCAACTAATCCTCGAAATGATACAGAATGTGGCAAGCCTAACATCAAATGACTTCATTTGTGTTTGCTATCTCTATTATATTTCTGTTGGTCACTGGAAATAGCAAATATAACACACGTCATTTGACAGCTATTTGATGTACACTTTTCCATTTCAGTTGGCAACTGAGATACATAATCAGCCCCCTGATCACGAGTTGAGTCCAAACTTGGGAAACAAAAACACTTGTCACATGCTTCGCTAACTTTGTCGAAGAACTTACCACAGAGAACACCAAATCGCACTTCATCACCAAAGGCATTCTCAGAAAATCAACCGTACCGTACAAACGACGACACTCAAGTGATTTGCCGCCGCCTAGATTGCGCTCTTATATAGACCAAACATCCCAATATCAATTATTCGTAATCGCTTCACGAATCGATTGTGTAATTC
This sequence comes from Calephelis virginiensis, assembly GCA_002245475.1. NCBI lineage: Eukaryota > Metazoa > Arthropoda > Insecta > Lepidoptera > Riodinidae > Calephelis > Calephelis virginiensis. The sequence goes on along the minus strand of NJDC01057541.1, from coordinate 39,113 downwards.
TGTACGACTCGATTGCTGTTAAAAATTCGTAATAATGGGGAATTTAATATATTTATTTATTCATTAAAAAATGCTCTGGACACACTATTGTGTTTTATGATTTCTAATTGTTATACTCTAATTATTATATTTCTAATTGTTATGGGTATTTGCTTCAGTTTTAAGCATATTTGAGACCTAGCAGTTGAAAACACTAACGTGTGCTGATACAATAGAGCTGGTCTGATGATGAAACTCGAAGATAGGAAACGTGACCTTGGAAAATCTGCCGGTAATCCCATCGAACCTAGATTTGTTTATATTTTTTTATGACGAGGACTTGATGACAAGTACCCGATGATTGAAGAAGTGGGAAAGTGGGAAGTGGCTTATGGATCAAAGTTTACAAGTTACAGTACTCTGTTTCGTAATCTGCGGAGACCACTTACATAGCATAAACTTGTAAACTGACGTGATGGAGTGTCTTATCTGTCATTTATGAACATGGGTTCTTTCGTCGAAGGTCATCAGCTCATTTGTAAGCATCGGAATGGATAATAGGCATTTTGTGAGTAATTATTTTAGTTTTAAATAATATGTGTTACAGTTAAAACACTAAAAATTGCTTGTACAAATGATCTGGTCTGATAATAGAGCTCAAAGATGACGACGTCTTAATGACAAGAACCTGATGAATGTACTGGAAGATTGTTGATGGGTCATAGTTTAAAAGAGTGTGTATGTTTACATACAACAGTGTTAGGTATGCTTCGTAATCTTTGCAGTTCTTTTTAAGTATATTAAAAAAGAGAGGTGTTGAAGTCTATTTTGCAATTATGTGTGTTTCTCTGTGGCATCGTACCTCCTAATTGTGATGTGTTGTTTTAATCGGCAACGCAAAATGATGGGTTTCATTTAGCCCCCGATGTAAAAATAGGGGTATTATTAGTTTGACGTGTCTGTGTGTGTGTGTGTGTGTGTATCTGAATCTGTGATATCATAAATTTTGAACGGATGGTCCGAAATCGAAGGTGATTATCGGCTACATTACATATAGATTTTGGTCTGGGATTCATTGAACCTTTTTTAATTTTAAGATTGTACACTATGTAATGATCTACAACCAAGAAAATATATTTTAAGTCTGATAAGTACCTAAAAAATATATGTAATATCATATTGTTAAGTTCTTCTTAAACAAAAAAAAATTGATGGTAAAAACAATTTAAGTATATTAATACAATTCCTGTAACTTTACTATTTTGTCATACATAGACGCTTAAATGTTATTTTAGGTAAAATTAAGTATGAGAGATTGCCCATGTTCTTTAAATTGGTTTCTTGTAGTCTTACGGCGCTTTAAATTAAAATGCTTTTTAAATTTTCGTTGGTTTATCGGAAAACAATAAACTTGAAATCATCGACTACAGTTTGTGTTGTGCTTTAAATATTTTGACGTTATGATATATTTAGGGCTGCATCAAAGCAACCTCATGAAATGCCAGTGAAATTATCTATCCAATCAAATGAAAACCGCACGAATATCGCGGTTAAAATATATGGTTAGTTTCTTACAGTTAATCCCATTGGAGAGAGTTATTGCTCTACGTGCTGTGTTTTCTACTCCAATTAACTCCTAAAAATGAGGTTCTCAATTCGATTGTTTGTTTTTTATGAATGTTTGTTAGTATCGAGTAATCGCACTCGACCAATAACGAATTTTAGGTATTCTCTTCTTAAAAAGGTAGTCCATGATTCCGAGGTAGTCCCGTTTAAATTTTATCATTATTCAACTTGTGATTCATGTGTTATACTTAATAATGCATAGATTATCGTTTATGTGGACGATATTATCATCGTTGATATAATCCATTATTAGAATGTTAATAAAATTTATGGGGGTAATTTTGCAATCATTAGCTAACTTTCAAAAAATAACTATCAAATATCCAAGTGTTTTACTAAGCTTTCATATTATACTATTGAAAGGAAGAGAAGCCGCCGGGATTCCTGATAGTAGATCACTTAGTTTTCAAAGATGACAATCAAGCTGAGAATGGGATTATGAGTCTCTTGCTTAAGTAGTTTACCCCGTGTTGGTTCGAGCTCCTTTGTAGAATAGACCATCTGCCTTCCTTGCCAGGCAGCTCGTAAAAGGCGAGCATAGGCTCACCGTCACTAATACCGTGACATCTGACTAGGTGGTAGAGTTTAGCAGCGACTCACCCGGATTGGTAGCACCGCCTTACCTATTCCTGCCGCCATAACGTCATGACGTGTTCCGGTTCGGAGGGTAAGCGGCTACCTTACGGCGGGTAAGGTAGCCGGTAAACTTACTTTTGCTCGAGGCTTAACATCCCGGCCTCAGGTTGGCAACTCACCAATACCACCTTTGGAGTCTCTAGGCGGCGTGAATTTCTTACCATCAGATAATCCGTCCGCTTCTTTGCCTTCCAATATCATAAAAAAAAGTAGATATGTCTACGTACAGGTAGATAGACCAACGGGTTCCACGAACAGAATGACAGTAGACTCACACTGGACATTGACTTCCTTGTTACAAACAGTTGTCAGTTCGGTTTTGAAAACCTGATAAAATTATTTTATTATTTATTGTTTCTGATTGATTTTTTATGGTATCTAATAGTATTGAAGCAGACAAGTTAGGGACATTAAGATACAACCCATAAATGAGCTCGATGCCTAGCGACTTTGAAATATCAACCCGAAAACTAAACTTTTTTTAATGTATACGCCTTTGTTTTAATCGCCTCTGTAGTCTAACGGTACGGTGTCGGACTTAATTACAACAGGAAATAACTATGTACATGGTGGCACTGAAGGTATACGTAATAAGCAAGTAGTAAACGCTGTAAGAATTTATATTGCTATTACTTTCACGTTACTGTAGGCGGCAGGCAATAAAAAGTATAGTCCGGTAGCTAAAATCTCGACATTGTTGCTTGCTCTGTCCTACTAACTGCTTTTATGTAACTAGGAGAAAATGGTGTGCAAGACTTTTATTTTATGAAACTGAGATGCCAATAATGTTAAGATGTTAAAACTTTATATTTGCAGTGGTAATTTTTATAGTGCAAGCAACCAACGAGGGAAAAGGTTAATTAATTTTTTTTTGTTCTTAATTGTAACAAAACTTCACCTATTCGTATATGTTTATGGTGCGTAGTTGCCTCGTTGGTGAAAATAAGGTTGTACGCCTAACGCCGTCGAACATTGACAAAGCTCAGGTTCGGTTCTCAACAGGAGTAGGCATTTTATTGTTTAGATGTTTTTTTTATATAAGTGTCATCAACTTCTATACATATATGATGTGAGCGATACATAAAAAGCATAATATAATTTGCTTATTTTGGAGTTAGATTTATTAGTGTAATTTGTCCGGGGACAAAATTCTGCTATCTCTTCTCTTTCAATTAGATGAGTTGTAGTGTACCGGGTACAGCGGAGGGCACACACACAACTATAAACTATAAATATAGTAAACAGTTGGACTTATTAAACCACAATAACATTCACTAATCGCACTTCTAATTAGAAGATATAATATTATCGTAGTATTGTTTAGTTCTCAAGGGTATTTCTGAGACATCTCAATCTTTACGTGGACTCTACCTACTACCGCAGGCCAATGACGACAGCAGGTCCGATTTAGGAACCTCCTATATCCGCTAGGATGGTGGTGTAAAATATACATAATATATATTATGTCTTTAGCCCGATGCAGTTTGTATAAAATTGAATTTTTGTTTGTATATGTACAGACAAAGAATTCCACGTTAGTGTATGTGGGTGTGGGTATGTAGTACAGTCACAGTTTTTTGCTAGGAATGTCTCATAAATATATTTAGTTTCACAACTGGATTATCAAAGACAAGCAAGTAATAAATGAGTTTCAGGTGGCTACACTGTTCGCTCATAACGGCAACGGTGTTAATTCAATTATCGCCGGACACGTGACCGCCGGAGCCACGACACTTTCACATCCTTACGTCCCTACTACAATCGGATTACTTTCAGGGATTTGAACAGGTGACCTCGATTTCGGGCTTATTAGGTATTTAGTGTACTTTTTATGTGGAACCGGCTATAACCATTGGCTTTTTCAATTCATTTCAACTTTTTAAATCGTATCTATTTATAGCAACCGACTGGTTTGTCGAGGGGCTAGTGTGCATGCTTAACACCTTTAGTCACTGATGAAACCCAGGTTTGATTTAAAAAAGCTATTGTAAAGAATTTATCGAAGTTCTTGCGGGGACTGGCGTGACTTTGAATTAATAGCAGCTCTAATTTTTAAACTTATTTAATGACTTGTATTTTAACATTATACTACAAGCTACACTTAGGTCTTCACTCTCTCGATTCTTCCAGCCAAATCACTCAAGACAAGAAAACCTAGCGGTTGCCAAAATCAGCTTCCAAACATGTTGGACAACTTCCACCGCTACATTTTCTCTACGTCACATCCGATACAAATTATATTGTCATATTGGTGCCGATTTTGTTATGTCACCGCTAAAGCTACACTAACTTAAAATTTTTCTAATATTAGCTTAATTTTAGAGAAATGGTATTCCGTTGTCACCATAGTTCTAAAATTTCTTTCTAATTTGACAGTACTAAGACGGCCATAAATTGAATAGATAGTGGTGTCCTTGTGTTTACACTTGCTTTACATGCCTTTATCAAGAATGGGTAAGAGAAAGAATGAAACAGAAATTACTTGAAAACGAGTATTATTTCAAGTATAATTATGTATTTTCTAATCTATAAATAAGTTTTATTGAAAATGAAATTCAACCTGTCTTTGTTTTCGCTTCCCAACGTCAGTTTTTAATAAATTAATAACGACATGGCTGTATAATTTAATGTCTTTGTCGATCATTGTCAAGTCAATCGGACGAAAACAATATAACCTATCCTTCTATTACAAATTGTAAAATAAAACAAAATAGTGTAATACATATACATCTTCTGTTTTTACTTAAAAAGAAACACACATACATAATTATAAAGAAATGAAAAGAGCAACGAGAAGTTTATTATAAAGTTTTTATTGAAATACTCCACAGTAATTAACAATTTGTAAATTGTTGAAACAAAAGGTTTATTGTATTTGGGACTTCATATGTTTAGAGGTTTTTTTTGTGTTTTATCTTAATTCATGTTTATTTTTCAGGTAATGAAGCAGATATCCTGTATTAGAGTTTACGAAAAATGTAACCAAACAGTAGATTAATAAGAACCTCAGCAAAACTTTACTACCTAGACAGAAGTACAACATGCGAGTTAAAGTGTCCTAAAACATGAAAAAATACCAAAGTCTGATAATTCTAACTAATTTGAATAAAAAAATCTACAAGGTTTTTTTAAACCCCTGAGCTGAGAGGGATTTTTGAGTTGAGGGAGATTGGTAATTTAAGTACATTAGGGTGCATTATAAAATTACAAAATCTAACATTTATGAAGACAAATAAAAGTTACTTTAAAACCAACTCAAACTTGAAGAATGGAGTCTATTGAAACTGGTTGAGACAGGGTTAAATTGAAGGTAGTAGAAGTAGTAAGATATGCACATATTATTTGAAGATTGGTTTCAGATGTTACAATATGTACTTATATAAATAAGAGTAAAATAGGATATCTTTATATCTATCTGCATGTCACAGGGACTGAAGATTCTTCAATGACGGTGATGTGTAGTAACTCACTCTTTTCTTTTAATATAAAATTATGTTCTTGTATTATAAAAGTGAGTAATTCAGTGATGTTTTTTTTAATACTTAGTGAATGTATGTTAGGTGTATTTAAGTAATAAATCGGGTATGTAATTTTGTGTTTTAAAGTATATTTTTACATTAAGTAAGAAAAACTAAAAAGACATGCCTAAGTTCAGTTGCATTTTGAAAATTGTTAACATTGCTTTTGTCAAAAAATCCAGTTCTATTCATATTTTCTTTAACAACAGTGTTAATTATTGCCAAATGCTTTTCTTTTAGATAGTCTATGTATACAATTATTTGATATAGTTTTAGATGTGAGTTAGCTAACTTTGATTTCTAAGAAACTGTTTTTTTTATTTACAATAGACAATTCAGCAATGTTATTACATTGATATTATTTAAATTTTAATTGCATAAAATAATTTAAAAGATACATTACAAATTTTCACCTAGAACTAAAAAAAAATTGTTTTTTACCTTTGTTTTACTTACTTTTTCTCTGTTGTATAGTATGGAGCTTTATAATACTCATACACAGATTTCTGTAATATCCAGGTAACCAGTAGAATTGCACGTTAGGCCCAATGCCTCTGCCTCTAAACAGCATGCATGCGTGCAATGATTTAAATAACATATATATGGTGTCTATAAGACAAAGTTTTTTCTGGAGAGCTATGTGCTTATAACCTAACTTAGTAAAACAATTATAAATGTAAGTTTTATAGAATTATATTGAAAACATTTGGATTTTAAGAATTTATTAGGTACTTGATCAACAAAATATAAAGAAAATAATATCTTCATACGGAGCAGTAGCATCAAAGTCGTCTGAAAAAACCAAGAAGAATACCTTTAATATGAAATTGAATTTTGTAATAAATTTTTGACTATGTTCCTTCCTATTAAACCGAAACCTAAATTGAACGACTAAAATGTTTTAGATATGTCAAGCTAAAATTTTAGTTTAGATGAGTACAGCAGAATACCAAACGTGATTAAACAGCTCTAAATCTAATTTTAGGTAAATTTAGACTGCTTTGTACCAAGCGAATCGGCACCATTGATGTAGTTTTAAATCATATAATCATGATTTCCATGTCTTTTTAATACGAGCGACGTACTATGATGAACTTCTTATGATAATGTTTCAATTATATTATTATAATATTTCCATATTAAGCAAGTGAAATTAGTGATTTTAGCCTTTATCTAAATATTTTATACATTTTAGTATTGATGTAAACATTATAGTAAACCATAATGCAAGAAACATATTTTGTTTCCGGTTACCTACATTAACGAGTGTTGCTATTCTTGAAGTGTTGCTACTTTACTCCATATTTGATCACGTTGTTAATTGTTGAGAAATGAAATTACTTTTTTATTATTTTTGATAACTCTAATAAACTTTATAACAAAGCTTGTATATTAAACAATAATAAATATTTTCAAGCTCGTACAATCAGTAATTCAACGCTAAAATTTACGAATCACAACACTATATACGTATTCATGTTAAGTAAATAGGTTTCTATTTTATGGATCTTTTAAAGGCTCGAGTGTTTCTATATAAGTGACATTAGGCCAGACCAGACTGTTTTTGATTCCAAGATGTGAGACGCCGACCGATTATTAAAAATACACTAAAACAAAGGTTCGAATCAACTAAATGAATTGCAGTCATTTTATGACGTTAAAATATGTGCGAAGTAAAAACCACATCTTTTTCCAGACAAAGATTCCCATTCCTTAGATCTTATAATCTAGTTAAAGACCATCACCGTACTGAGAATTTTGCTTCAAAAGATTCCGAGCCGCCGCAACGTATCCATCTAGTAAGATTACGTAAATTCACTTGAAGTAAATGGATGAGAGATTTTAAATGCACTGAAATTTCTCTTCAACTATTGAAGAAAATAAAAATTAACTATGTACTCTTCGTTGGTAAGCAACTGCAGTGGCTCTGGTAGTTGTTTAATGGTGTGGCTTATTATAAAGCTTCTGTGTGTGTGTGTGTGTGTGCGTGCGTGTGTGCGTGTGTGCATGTGTGCGCGTGCGCGTGTGCGTGCGTGTGCGTGTGTGTGCGTGTGCGTGTGCGTGTGTGCGTGCGTGTGCGTGCGTGCGCGTGCGTGCGCGTGCGTGTGCGTGCGTGTGCGTGCGTGTGCGGTATCGTAGTTCTTAGCTATAGTTTCTGGAAAATTGTCCAAGCGTTCTAGGTTATTCACTTTTAAGTATACGTGAGACTTAACAGTTGAAACACTAACTAGTGCTAATACGTCTGGCTCATAGATACTTACTCATCTTATATTGTATCAAATAAGCAGACGGACTCTCTAGTGGTAACAAGTATACATGGCTTTTAAATATCAGAAAAGTTGGTGATGCGCTGCCAATGAATACTGGATATTTAAGCCACTTGCTTGAGTGTATCTACTAAGTACTATTATCCAAACAAGACCGCGGTAATGGAGAGCTTAGATGGCAGAGAAATGGTGATGATTATAATCAGGGGTCTTTGCAGGGTGCTTATAGGCAACGGTTTTATTTTACCCCTAGGAGCGCCATGTGCTTGCTCGTTCTTCTTTCACATGAAATAACATTAAAATTATGAATTTTCAGCAAACGCTTGAATTAGTAGTAGAAGTCTACATGTATTGTAACTACTCGTAATAGCCATATCGATCACGTCAGCTTTCAAGCAAAAAATCCTTATCGAAATCGGTCCATCCTTTCAAAAGTTCTGATGCGACAGACAGTCTCGCCAAACAGACTCGCCAAACTTCAAACACCCCTCGTTTTTCGTCGGATGCTAAAAATAGGGCTCTACGACCCGGTTTCAACATTCATGGTTAAGCCCAAAACCAGACAAATCCACTAGCGAACGATGACTTCCCTACATTCATAAACTTATACATGTGTCAGAAAAAGCTTTTTGTATAGCTTAATGGTTTTAAATGGCTTGAAACCACCTTGAATTTATTTTGATCTTGGACCTTGACTGTACAGAATCGCATGTACCGAGAGTTCCGCAAACTCGAAGAAGGTTTACGCCTCCTTACCTGGACTTTTTTTCATTCCATAGTACCACTACAAATTTTAATTTAAAAAAGTACACAGTATGATAACCCAATACCTGGCAAGACTTTGAATAGTTTGAATGGTTTTTTATGTAATACTTGTTCGTGTGTGGATATTAAAGAAGGAAAAATGTAACCTATAGGATTAAGGGATTTCGATGTTATTTATGGTTTTACTCTTTTTTATTTAGAAAAGGAAATTGCAAGAAGGAAGTCAGAGTCAGGTTATGAGGTATGAACAAGTTTAGACACGCCCAAAACGAGATGACCGCGCAAATAAAACACTTTGAACAACAACACAAATAGAGCAAAAGTGAAAAATACGGGCAAAGAATTTTTTTCACTTTACTCAAAATATACAAAATGTAACAATGAAACATGTTTATGACTCTTGTCTCCACTAATGTTAAACTTGGAACATTACAACACAAACACAAGTAAGAGGTGAACATACGTTTAATGGGTAAACCAAAAAAATTGGACAAAAGAACCTTACGCGCATTACCTATACTACCGTAATTGCAGATTGGAAACTGTAATGCTAGGAATAAGTGAAGCGTTGGCACTGGTTTGGGGAAGTTGTCACTAAATTGTTGTAGGTTGAACTAAATGTTCTTAGCGTCATTGCTCGCATTTTTTATTCCGATTTTGAGGGTAGGTTAACAAGTAATTAATAAATCAAAAATTATATATAGTAAATAATTAAACAAGTCAAAAAAATGTTGCAGAGCCCAATATTATACATTCTTATTTTAAAGTGGTCTTTTTTTACCTTATCAATAGGCTTGGTGCCTATCGTAATTTAGGACAAGATGTCTTCGGTTAGTTATGTGTGCCCTTGTTGTGTCTCTGCTTGCCTCTTCGGGGATATGAGTGTGAAGATGCTAAGTATAAGTCAAGGATACCTGTTGAATGTCGCAAGTAATATTTTTAGTGGATGTCCCATAACACCACTATTATTTTTTATTACAACAATATTACTTGCTTTTCTTGATTTTTAAGTTCTACATACTGATATCCTGCAAGCATAGGTTGGATGATAATCGTGTGTGAATTATAGTACTCGTATACGAGTAAGTTGATGTAAAAAAATTGAATGAAAATTGTAAGGCTGTTTACCTACTAAGTTACAACTAGGTAGTTTAAATAGTTTGAGAATAAATTGGCTGAGATATACGAATGGATGGACGGTTAGAGTTTCGCAGCGACTTACCTATTCCTACCGCCATAACGTCATTTCGTGTTCCGGTTTGGAGGGTAACAGGGTAAGGTAGCCGGTAAACTTACTTTTGCTCGAGGCCTAACATCCCGTTCTCAGGTTGGCATCGCACCATTACCACCTTTGGTGTCTCTAGGCGGCGTGATTTTCTTATCACCAGACATGAGATTTTTTTTACTATCTGCCAATTGGAGGCCTTTTTTATTTAAAAAAATTACATCGTTTTTGCTTTGTTTTGAGGCAATTGTCATTATTGTGTAAAGAGATCTTGATTTGACAAAAATGCCAGATCTCAGCGTTTATTCTTGTCCATAGAAACTAAGCAGTGTTCTCAGAAACCGCACTTTGACCTCTCTCGAGGTAAAAAGCAAAAAAAAAGTCTTAGAAAAAACGGTGTAGAATCGTAATTACTTGCCAGGGACCCATTACTCACCATAGTTTATAGAAGAGTATAGGTCTCTCTAGGTCCAAGTTTGCTTATTCACACGTATTTTAAGATGATGACGTTTGGAGAAACGTGCCTTCTACTTATAGGCCTTACTTAGGTCAGTTGATGGAAGTATCTGTCTGGGGATTTTTAGAACATATTTTAACAATACAAAATTAGCCCTTAATCAAATAAGTCTGCTAGATAAGTTATACGTGTAATTTAGGTCAAAATTGCCTTATACACTATCAGAAAAAAAATTAACAACTAATGAGTTATCAAAAAGTTAAAATCTCCGGGCGCTAAATTAAATATCGTTGAATTTTATTCTTGAATAACCGAAGAGAAGCGAGGGCGGGCAGCTAGTATTAAATAAATATGTTCCTTCTGTAAAGGATTACAGCCAAACTGCGAATGACGTTTTGATTGAATTTGAATGTTCGTCCGTCCGTCCGTCTTTTTGTCACCGCCACTTTATTAACAAACTATTAGAACTAACTTTAGTTTGCTTGATTTTTGCAGGCTTGTTCTATAATTTTTATAAGGAATTTCCGCAATGTATCGCCTAATTCAATAAAATTGTTTACAGCAGACCCGTTCGTTGATTTCATCTGCAAAATATAAACTATTTTTTACACTATGGAATAGCTTGTATTTTGAATAAAGTATTAAGAATTTATATCAAAGACGTAGTTTCACCAGGTTGGTTTCTTTGTATGAGAGAGTTTGTTCTTAAATTTTCTTCAGAAGACTGTACAAATTTGTAAAAATGGAAGGAAGGTTTGTGCATTTGCATCTACATCCTGAACGAATGAATGAAATGATGTATATATGACCACAAATTGTATCAAAACAAAATTATTTCAGGTACTATTTTAAGTCTACATTCTAAGAATCGTCTGTTCTCCTCTTAGTTCTTTGATGGCCGAATTTTTATGCTTAAATATGAAATTTGAGACAACATGTTTTTGATAAAAATCGTGAAATACGCTATAACAGATACGTACATGACATAATCATATGTTAGACCAGTGTCCGGAATCAGATTAAAATAAACGCACACATAATCAATTATTTAAAAAAAATAAGTTTGCAATAAATATAGTTTTGTATAACAGTAAAAAATGTTAAACCTTTAACGAGAAGTAAACTTTTTTTGATCGTACAGATGTGCTCCTTCCAAGATAATTCATTACTGTAAAACTTAATTTTTTTACAGAGGACGAGAAAGGTATTAGGTAACCATTGTACATAATTGTTGAAACTTCAATGTTATTTAACTAAAACTACTGTGATTTAGAGTGGTTAAAGTGATGCCATGTGTTACCTCAGCAATGAGAAGCACACATATCCTGATTGATAATATTTATAGCCTCAGTTATATCCATATTGACGTCGTGACAGTATGATTTCAATTCAGCCGCGTATAAATGACATTTGCTAGATCCCTGCTGATATCAACATTGATAAAAATAAATTAAAGAGCAAGGGACAAAACTTCATTTTGTTGGACCCGATCAGAAAGACAAATCAATTAAATTACTATAAAAAATACGCGGCAAAGTTTAAATATGATTCAAAGAAGTCTTTAACTAAAAAAGAAAAATTGAAAAAACTCTCTGCATTAGTTAGATAGAATTGAAGGCGCTGCTGAAATCCAACAGAGCAGTAACAATGAGTTGCCTCTCATCCGTAGTAGATTGAGAATCGTTTGAATCGCCATTGCTGCTACTGCTGTGGCCTTAACAAAACCCAGGTATTTATGTTGATTGATGAACGGAAGTTTTTAATAAAGTCGAGTCTATTCGCTGAGCGCAATATGAGCTTCTGTCTTATGATTCTAGTCAGCTTGAATTTTGAACACGAATGCGTTTTCAGCTGTACGTTATTACTAGTATGTACTTATGTTGTGCTACTACTGTAGAGGCAAGTTCATATTTAATCACATTTTTGTGTTGCCTTAAATATGTGCGTGACTGTATTTAACTTAGCAAAATATTTTAAACTTTAACTTCTCCTTTAAAAAAAATCACTAGCATCGGTGAAATGAAAAATTCGAAAAAATAAGAAAAAACCATTAAAAAAAGGAGAGACCCAATGGCAAAAAATTAACTTTGAAGTTGAGGCTCTGCAGAAACTAAATATTTTGTACATTTATTTTAGTGCAATAAAGAATTAAAATAAAAAAAGTATCTTCACGCCCATATCGCCGAAGAAGTAGGCAGAGGTACAACCAAGGCACCCACGACTAGCCGAAGACACTAAGTCCCACAATGTGATAGGTGGCAAGCCTATCGCCAACCGGGCACATTTCCAATCCCGACCAACATTTTTTTAATTAGAAAATTGGAAAAATCCAATTTTCTTTATGTTGGCCGACCCGGGATTCGAACCCAGGACCTCATGCAGTCAAGTCCAACACCCGGACCGCTAGACCACAGAGATAAATAAAAGAGGTTAAATAAATAAATAAATGAATCCATTGTTTATAAAAATTCGTGCTGCTTGGTACTATTATGAGGGGAAAATGGCCATTTACTCTAATAAGCATTACTAGTATTGCTAAATACTCTATTCCGCTTCAGCATAAAAAGGAATGTATATATGAATGTAAACCACCCAACACCGATCTCAGGGCTGCATAATTTATTCCGTTCAGGCATCACTATGCAACATTAGACAATTTGGCCGCCTACGCCAGTGAATGAATATTGCATGAAGATATTTTTAAATTAAATCTTACATACCTACTACACATACAACACAGATGTATGGAGACGCGTGTAGTCAATTTCCCAGTTTTGCTTGAAAGAATAAAATAATAAGATGTCTATCAAAACACAAAAGCCCCAGCGATTCTACAAAGGCGCAGGCTGTCAATTTGTATACAGGTTTTTGTTCATTATCGTAACACTCTCACAATAGGTACTAAGAGTTGTAATATGTTACCTGATGCGGTATAAAGGTATGAGGACTCCATCTGAAACGAATGTAATAATATAGTAATTTCTGCAGGTCGAGTCCTTTAATGGAGCATTTCATTGAGCTGGATACCTTTTTAGCAAATATGCCTTTTGTTTTGTTGTTGGGATACGGTCAAAACAAAGATACACCTTTAAAAGGTTTTTATACAAACACCATGATCATATCACATGCCTAGTAACTATTTAAATACAATTTCAGGAAAAAGAGGTTCTTAATTCGACTGTATGATTTTTTGTATGTTTTGTTTAAACCGATTTAAATCATTGTTTTTTGAACAGGAAGATCATTATTTCAAAAAAAATAATATTTGAATCGCGATGTGGTAATGAAATAATAAGTGTTAGTTTTTTGCAGTTTAATTGCGACTAAATTCAGAATTCAGGGCTACCAATGAGAAAATTATTGTTTAACAATTCAACCAAACGTCAAAGTAAATCGCTAAAGAATACTACAGAAATATGAAAAGTAAGGCAGTATGTTGAAACAAGAACATGTTCAGAAAAGTAGAAAGAGTTTGCTGGTACGACGGATTTAAATACAAAATTCGAAAGCAAGAAACAGAACAATGGCTGTTACTCGCCTTTATTTTTCACGAATGAAAGATTGGGACTAAAAAAAGGCGGATGAAAATAACAAGAGTTCCATTTCGAATGAGTTGTTGTACAAGAAAATACTCTATTACGTTGACCGTAACGCTAATTGGAAAAAAAATGTCTCCATACATTAAAATATTGCAGAAAAATGTTTAGGTTGGGTTACAGATTTTTGGTCTGTGGCCACCCCAACTTACAGTTAGTGAGAAAGTTGTCGCACCATATTTAAAAGTTTTTAATTTAATTTAAGAACAACCACATACATACATATCTTCACGCCAAGTCCCTTACGGGGTAGGCAGAGAGTATCAAGTGCCAGATCTCACGATCCTGATAAACCTGTCTTGCTTCCTTCACATTCATGACCCTTTTCATAGAAACAAGCCGGTTTCGGAGACTCTTGACACCACCCTCGGATAATATCTGATTGATCTGATCGTGAAATGTCAGCCGGTCTCCCCGGGTACCTACATCCATCCACATTGGCATTGTATATCTGCTTTGTCAATCTTTCATCTGTCATTCTTTCCACATGACCGAACGAGCGGAGCATGCCCTTTCGCATTTTAATACCAACACTTTCTTTCAATCCCGCTCTTTCTCGGATCTCACTGTTACGAATGCGGTCAGCGAGCGTTACACCACCGATTTTCCGAAGTGCTCTCATTTCGACCACATTTATCTTACTTTCATGCTCTTTCTGACATACCCAACTCTCGCTTCCATACAATAACGTTGGAATAAGCACAGAATTATGCAAAGCGAGTCTAGCTTTTTGACTCAAAACCTCGCTTTGGAATAGCTTACCCAACGCTACATTCACACTATTCCCTGCACTCACTCTCCTCTCTATATCCGCAGTATACCTTCCATCCCTGCTAAAAGCACAACCATGATATACAATTTCATTCACTTATTTCAGCACCGACCAATCATCAAACAAAACTCTTAATTCCGTTCTTGCTACGTCTTTTTCAAACACCATTATTTTGGTTTTCATCGCATTCAAATGAACTCTTTCACTAAGTGTTTGGTGATATTCTTGCAACAACGGTACATTTCTTTCTTCAAATATTTCATACTGCCATTCGACTGCAAGCATGCTTAAGAGTCTAGCCAAGCTTTCTTCTTTCTTTCAACGGAGGCTTTTACCTTCTCATCCCACCATGCGTCACCATTCATAGACTTGTGCATCTTTGCACTCCCACATACCTCTTTCGCAACATCAACCACTACTACCATTATCTTTCAAAACATTCCAGCAGTCATCCACGTCTGAGTCTGGTAGGCACACGCTATTCAGCCTGTCTTGGACTTGACTCTCATACATGCTCCCTAAACTCGCGTCTTGCAACTTTTCACTCTTAATCCTTTCAAGCCCTCCAAATGAAATACGTACTCGCCAGTGCCTTCACTTCTTAAACAGACCCTTAAACCGGCTAATCACCAAGTAGTGGTCCGTGTTAAGAGTTGGGCCTCTGAAGGCTCTCATGTCCATTAAACACCTCCGGAAGCGACTATCAACCAAAATCAAATCTATCATACTCATTTGATCATTACTTCTCCATGTATACGTATGTGACCTTATGCTGAAACACGGTGCTAGACACAAGAAGATTTCTTTCCACACATAAATCTAGAATATGCTTACCAGCATCATTCACTCTCTTATCGCCATAGGGTCCAAGAACGGCCTCGTAACCGTCCCGTCGTGTCCCTACCCAACCATTCAAGTCACCACACATAATCACTTTTTCGTTTCCTTCAACCATATCCAGAACATCCCTTACAGAATCCCAAAACTGTTCCAGGACGACGAGTTAATCGAAGCATAGGTTGCTACCACAAAAACTCGCGTGACTCCTAGTTTAATATGGACCCAGAGCATCTGGACCAATGAAACCATACTCTTTAACGCCTGAGGCTAAGCGAGACGATAAAATGATACTTACCCCAGCGCTGGCGTCATCGCTCTGTGATACACCAGACCAGAGAGCCAACCTGCCACCGGGAAGATCTAAAGTATCACAACCCTTTTGCTTAGTCTCCGTTACACACAGTAAATCCAAGCATCTCTCATCCATTACATCAATCAATTTATTCAACTTCGCTTCCATTCCCCCTCTCACATTCCACGTGCCTATTTGACACTCTCCACTCCTCGATTCGCCTGTACGGGCCTGGCGTGATGGGTGGCGGCCCCCATCGCCGCATCTGCCTCTTTTCGTATCGACGAGGGCGGATCGGTACGCGTTGCCTCCAGGGAACGCCCTAACCCGCTATGCGGTACTTTTTCGGGCCAGAATGGCAGTCCAATGGACTGGCACGGGTCGCGACGTTCACGCTTCTGGCCAATGACCCCCTAGTTATACTTTTAATTTTAAACATGACCCAAGTAATTTAAATTACTTGGTGAGACAATAGAGATAACCTCTAGCAACATTTCACATTTAAATAGTAATGTTCAATTTAATTTTAGTGAAATTGTTACAACGGACATCCCATATGTAAACTTTGGCAAAAGTAACACTAATGCACCCATCAGCATACAATATAAAGATTAGAAATTGTAATTTGAACCTGGTACATCAAAACATTCATGGTCTGATGGGCAAAGATTTACAATTGGAGTTGTAAATTATGGGGAATTTAAGAACTTATTACCATTATTTTCAGTATTTAATGGTGATTTCTAATATACTAAATAAAATTACATATTAATCAAGTGTTCTACTGAATATTAGTTAAAATTGTCAATACAAATCATCTTTGTACTATCAACTTAAATTTTGACAAGTTTAGCTTTCTCGTAGCAATCTTACATAAGTGTGAATATTTTACAATATTTACTCAGTATGTATATTACATGACAAACTTATTCTGAAGTAATGTTTTCATATTTCCTGGACAATTTTGTCTGCGATAACTCATAAAAATTCTGAAATGTCATTGTTTAAATAGACAAGCAACTATATGTATTTACTTATATTTATGCATTAAAAACTTTTAATTTAGCTTTATAAGAAAAAAACATAAGGCCTCAGCGCGTCTGCAGGAAGACAAGCTGAACCTTGCCTGACTGGAATTAAAAAAGAGAACGAGAACGGCACGAGAGCCTTCAGAGACCCAACTTTTAACACTGACCACTACTTGGTTATTAGCCGGTTTAGACAGGCTGAGTAGTTTGTGCCTACCGGATTTAGACGTAGATGACTGTTGTAATGTTTTGAAAAATAGTATGGTCGATGTTGCGAAAGAGGTATGTGGGAGTTCAAAGATGCACAAGTCTATGAAAGGTGATTTGTCCAAATATAAGATATATTTGGACAAATGTCTTCAAAGGTTAAGATCATTGAATGTGGGAATGCGTATGGGTGACCAAGTGGTGAATTGCCTGCTTTATGCAGATGATGCTGTACTTTTGAGCTCTACACCATCTGAGCTGCACTGGTCACAGTTATGGCAGGAGATTATTAAGAAAAGGGCTTACATTTGAATGCGATGAAAACCAAAATAATGGTGTTTGAATGAGACGTAGCCAGAACGGAATTAAGAGTTTTCGTTGATGATTGGTCGGTGCTGGAACAAGTGAATGAAATTGTATATCTTGGTTGTGCTTTTAGCAGGGATAGAAGGTACACCGCGGATGTAGAGAGGAGAGTGAGTGCAGGGAATAGTGTGAATGGAGGGTTGGGTAAGCTATTTCAAAGCGAGGTTTTGAGTCAAAAAGCTAGAATCGTTTTGCGTAATTCTGTGCTTATATCCCAACGTTGTTGTGTGGAAGCGAGAGTTGGGTATGTCAGAAAGAGCATAAATGCGGTCGAAATGAGAGCACTACGGAAAATCTGTGGTGTAACGCTCGCTGACCGCATTCGTAATAGTGAGATCCAAGAAAGAGTGGGATTGAAAGAAAGTGTTGGTGTTAAAATGCGAAAGGGCATGCTCCGCTGGTTCGGTCATGTGAAAAGAATGACAGATGAAAGATTGACAAAGCAGATATACAATGCGAATGTGGATGGATGTAGGTACCCGGGGAGATCAAGGCTCGTGACATTTCACGATCAGATCAATCGGATATTATCCAATGGTGGTGTCAAGAGTCTCCGAAACCGGCGTGTTTGTATGAAAAGGGTTATGAATCATGAATGTGAAGGAAGCAAGAAAGGTTTTTCAGGATCGTGAGATCTGGCACTTCGTACTCTCTGCCTACCGCGTAAGGGACTTGGCGTGAAGATATGTATGTATGTATGTTGTATTCATGTTTCATTATATGGCCGTATATTTTAGCGTTTTTTCAACATATTCATTAAGCCTATTTACAAGTAGAATGGATTTGAACCAGCACTATACAACATGTCCACTGAGTAGTCGCGTAAGGTGAAAAAGAAAAACTAGAAATACTTTTAGAATTTAATTTCAGATTTTCTATTACATTTACAATAACGCGTTTTCTCAGTAAGTTGAACTGTCAAAAAACGGTTTACTCGTGGGCATAGAAAAATGAATTATATGAAAAATTGCATTGTATACGTACGCCATACTCGTGTTATATATTATTATTTTTTAACCTTTCTTAGTAGAGAACGTACTTGGAGTGCTGCTATTCAACAACAACAATCTGTCGTCATTTTAACATCATTGAACATTTAGAAACTTTCACATAAACTTTCATCTTATATTCGACTGTAGGTTTCGGGTTTGTGTTAACTAAATTTTATAATATGAACCAATCACCAATTGAGAACTTGTTCACTTTTCCAGCAATGAAGAACTTTAAATTAGCTTTGTATTCTACGTTAGTTATTTTTTTGCAAATAGAACAACCTTACAACTGAAACTACAACTTGAATAGTGCCCTGACTAAAAAGCAAACGGTGAATAATCTTGAAAAGCTTTAGCTGTTACAGGTCGACTTCCAGCCGCCCGCGCCGTTACATTGTACGACTGGAGTGGCTGGTGCAACTACACACCATCTACAGTTTTTCCATTACATTATTCCTTCTATACGCCATTTATGCTTCTATTTTATTGATTTGATGAACTGTAGCTTCTTGAAGTTTTTGCTAATTGTAATTAATTTAGTAGTTTTCTCGTGATTCAGTAATAAAGAGACAACGCGAGTTTTAAAGAAATTTTCGGACTTGACTCTGGCTATAATTTTTAATTTTATAAACGCAACATCTTCACTGAAAAGGTGCGAGTATTCACATATCATGTATTTTGTATACTTTTAGAAAAGTACAAAGCCCGCACATTCTCGGACGATTTACTTTTTTCACTTTACTACAATCCCCACTTTTTTTCTTTTTTTAAGAGGCATTTAATGGCTGCGAGCCGTTGAACGGATAAATAACTACTAAAATAAAAAAAATGAGTAAATACGTATAATTAGTTTAAATGGGAAAATGTATAATTTAAGAGGCGAGCGAAGCTGTGGATAACAAATGGTGTAATACAAATTATACCTTGCAAAGATTCAGGGATCATAAAACTTCGAAAATTACCTTGTCAAAAGAAAATTTATCTTTGGCAGAATGTCTTTAGTCTAGTGTCTATAGTAAGGTGCTGGCCGCGGCTATGACTAAAAAGTAGCTGTGTCGCTCTCTAGCCTCGTTTTTGCGACTTGAAAAATAGATGAATAAACAAACACACTTTCGCAATTATATATATAAATTATACTAGCTTTCTTCGTTAACTTCACACTCACACACTAATGCTAAGCTGAATAATGTAAGTGAATATTTGTGTCATCTATACACTCAAATAACTGAACTAGATTCGTCAAAGTTTACTGCACAAACAGGTAATGCCATTGCGTACCATATGAGATATCGTATCACTATAGGCGTGAGATAACTAATTCAAACAGACATAGCCGCGTTCACAAGCTAGTAAACAGTTTCATGCAAGTAGTTAGTCTTTTTTTTAAACAAAACCTGTAAAACTATAAATACTAGTCAAGAAAAAAACGTTTTATTTAAAATATGAAAGGCAACTACGTAAAATTAAATTCACAAGAACAAAAGCTTTAATAAATTTTGTCTAAAATTTCCTCCTTAAACTTAAACTTGTACTCCCGGAGCACTTCGTTACGCATTAAGAAAGAGTACTGACCTAATGTTCTCTATTTAGCTTACTACTTGAAAAATGAAAGTCCACAGCAGGACATGGATTTGGTCTCTACTGTCCTTCGAGTAATGTTACTCAATGTAAGCCTTAGCTTCATGACGTTTTGTCAAACAACTAAATAGGCGTGCGTATGTTTAATCTTTTGTAATTGAGACATTAATTTATTTTGTTATTAATAGATTAATTAAAATAGTAAGTAGTTGCCACCACCATCGAACGCCGTACGTCCAAAGCCGCGTCGACAACTCGAGGTGAAATTAAACGAATAAGCTCTTTTCGAAAACCAAGGAAATGTATTAAGCTACTGTTTACTGCGGAGATTACATTAAATACTTGTCAGTCTCAGCAGTGTACCTTATTGGATCGAATAATAACGAAATTTCGATTAACTTCTCACCTTATCTTGTTAAATGACTGAACGACAAGTGCAGATGTTACAAAAACGTGTTCCGATCCGTAATAAATCTCTAAGTAAGAACCGGGTCAGTGCCTCTGTACTAGAAAATTCGGAGATAAATGACGGATAAAAGGTAATGTGGAGCGCCGGAAGCGGATTATAGGCTTACAAAAATGTGTGCTGCAGTAAATGTAGGTCATTTTGGAATGTAATAATACACTTTGGTCATTATCAAATATTTCGACTACATTATCGCGGGTATGCCGCCACAGGATCTTTAAATTTCGGTACCTACTAATATGTTGCTTCGGTATTAATATGTTGCTTTCGGTGACAAAATGACTGAAAGACTGTATTGTACAATATTTAAACAAAGTTGTACACTTATAGTAATAATAATATCGACATACATAGTGTATATTATTGCAAAACGCATATTTACTGTTTAGTATTCTAATTGACTGAGCGAGCGAAACGAGCGAGTGAGTTTGTAAGTTTGTTCGACGAGTGACGAGTTAATTTAAGTGACCCCACTTAATTTTCAAAAAAATAAATCTTAGACAATTAAAGGGCCTCATTGAAGCATTTCAAATATGTTTTTAATTTTTTTTGTTATACACTATTTTTGAGTAACAGAAAAAAAATCTATTTTACTGAAAATACTTAAAAACATAACAGTAATATTGACAAACAACTTGGTACTTAATGATATTAAAGGTTAGCGTATCGGCGACGATGTCAGTGTCCATGTCAATGTCGTTTTGGTGTCGTAATGATGTCGCGACAATGTCGTAACATTGTACTGTGATGACGTCTTTACAGTGACGGTATATCTTAATTGTACCGCAATGATGTCTTAACGGTGTCAACGGTAACGATATCGTGGTGGTAACGGTAAAGATGAAGTCGTGAATACGGTACGAAAAAATAATACCTGGTCAGTAATTTCGTGTGAGGTACCTAAAATTTATGTAATAAGCAAAATACTTTTACAAGACACTCTTAGGTATACTTTTACGAGCTACCTGGTAGATATATTCTACTCAGCGAATCCGTACTAATATAGAGAAAAACAACTTAAATAGACAAAAAAATAACAATACATACAAACACTTAATAAAACGTATGTCGCATCTTATTAGGTATCTGATTTCTCAATGTATCAGTAAATTTATGTAGGTCCCGAGTACCTACATAAATGTTGTGCTTAGACTGAAAAATCATGGTGGCCCTGATTCCGATCCGGTGGTAGTTTATAAAAATGTCAACGCACACGAGTACCACTTGTATGGTCCACGTGAATCAAGTTTTTTCTGATTCTGATTCATCTGCATGTTTGAACTCACAAGTGATTATATTTACGCACTACTCCAAAACCACTTACACGATCGATGTGAAGTAAAACTTTGCTAATATACTTACTCGTACTCGTAACTCGTATCAAAGCAATGGTGAATGACAGAATGTTGGAATTACACAAGGATCTATTGGCTCTTCGCGAGGTATCATTTCGGGGTGAACTATTAGTTAATATTTTAATTACCAGCGGCTTAATCTGCATAATTATAGCTATGTAGGTCTCTCAGTAGTCGAAATTAGGCCTACCTTTACCCAGCTGATAAGAGGTTATTTTATAGTAAGTCTAGTATATATGTCACAAAATATATTAAAAATGGGTTGCCTAAAAAATTCTTTGACAGAATATTTTTTTTATTATCTTTATGTATTTTTATTAAAGGGAATAATAAATAAAGACATTAACAAATTGTACCCGACTGTACCAAAGTATGTATAAACAGATAGGTACTAATGTCGATGCCAGTAACTTTAACAACATTGGATAAGAGAAAAAATATATCAACATATTAGCTATTTTATTGCAATCACGTTGATATAGGGTTACCTGCAAAAAAATCGAAATAAGTAAAAATATTTTTTTGAATAATTAAAAATATTCTGATATAAAGAAACTCTACCGTACCTGTGGGTACTTACATTTCCTATCACGACAAAATAGTTGTTATTTTTTCATTAAAAATGAAAATAAGCGATTAACGAAAAAATAAAATTTTGTATTGTTTATTAAAGACAGTCATTTTGTATGTTGACCGCGGTCCTCGAAGTGGAGTGGTGGATATTGCCAAATAGATAGAAGACAATCAAAATGTTATGAGACGTTTATTTGTGTAGCGATAATCGGAGCGATAAATACAGATAATTTTTAATACAAAATAAAATTCCATAAATATAGCCTCCTGTTTCTGCAGATAACGGCGCCCACTGAGCACAGCCGCCGCCGCGGCGCGCGCCGTAAACCGCCGAGATAAGATGAATGGCACAGAAACCGTAAAAGTGCCTCCCTATTTCTTTAGATTTTTACATAAATGGGCTTTTTTTACATAAAGGTAAATGAGCTTATGTACCATGAATCCCTTACACTGCCAATTCACTTTTATGTTTTTATAGAATGAGAAGACAAACAAGCAGAAGCCCATTTGTTTGTTGTCGTGTTGCGTTCTATAGGACATACAATAATAATCATTGTGCATTTATGCAATCATTCAAGTATACACATTTGCAGTTGCCCTTAACAAGAGCAAGTTGGCAGTTTTAAATATTTAGGCGTGATTATTAACTTTTCGCTTTCATATAAATATCATATTTATAAATAACCTCGTCTCTAAGCTAAGAAAAATGATTTGTGTACTTAAATTAATACGCCATATTACAAACAAACAAATTCTAAAAACAATATATTTAGCGCTGTGCCAATCAATCACCAGTTACTGCATAACCACATGGGGTGGAACTGCTAAAAGCCACCTTTTAGAGATCGGAAGGGGCGAAAGAGCAATTCTTAAGGTTGCTGCTTTTCTTCCATACAGATACCCTACCACAGAACTTTATGGTTCCTGGAATGTGCTCTCTGTTAGGACAATCTTTATTCTTAATTTTATACAAAGAAAACGTTACGAATTAAAATTTGAACCCCATTTTAATGCGGACAAAAGACGTAGAGCTACGGTATGTTCATTCGACGATTTTAGCACTAAACTACCGTTAAATATTAATATTTTTTGGGAATAACAAAATCAATTGTAAACTTAATATCTAGGTACTCAATGACGAAATCAAAGTGCAAATTTACTCTTATTAATTGGCTTAAAACTTAGATTGTGAAAATATCGAACTGCTAATGAAGACAACATTATAATTACACACATACGTACACTGAAGCATACCACAAATTATCTAATCTTAATCAAATTTGTTTTACTTTTATTATTTAGATATTATTTTATTTTTTATATGATATATATATATATATATATGATAGATATCACTTATTTTCATTATCTCTTATTTGATGCATAAAGAAATCCGTCTCGAAGGACCACAAATGTGGTACGTAAAAGAAATGCACCATTGAACAGCGGTATGCGAATTAAGGAAATAAAGGTCTGTATCAGACAGACCTGCGGTGGACCATACTTCAACAGGTGAAGGTTCGATGCGGGAATAAGGCGGTAATAAGGAAATTCGACTGACTTGTCTTTCTTCTTACTGCTTTCTTCAAGTTTTTGCACAAGCACACGCGGCGAATTGGTTTAATTTAAATTTCACTGTTTAAGGTCGTGACTTGCGTGCGCGCGCGTATATCCAACACAAGTGAATTAAAAATAGCGGCCTCTTACATCCGTGCTTTGCGCTTCACTTTTTGCAGGCGTTCATATCTTCTCTTCGCAGTCGAACGTAAGGATTTCGGAAGGATATTATTAACAGGGAAAAAAAGCAAATACAGCGGTAACACCTATTTTTTATGTTTATACATTTACCATAAAAAAATAACAATATTAAAAATATAAACGTAAAAAACAGGTTACCAAAAACAGTGGTCTTACAACTGAATCGTCAGTGGTTAGGACGACAGAGTGAGGAATCTCCGCACAATGCGAGCCGTCCCCAAAATTTCTGCCTTCTGAATTCGGGCCTTAACCCAGGGTTGCAGAGCGAGTCTTTTAAGATATTGGTCGAAACTCTTCGCTATTAGACCGTATACCGACACGACTATTGGGACAATTATTGTTGAGTTAACATCCCACATGTCAGTAACCTCATGCGCTAAGTCGATGTATTTTGTCAATTTTTGCTTCTCAGCTTTCACGAGGTTATAGCTCAATCGTTATAGGTTCGGAAATGCAAAATCTCCTTCCACCCCCTAGAAGACAAAGAGCCGTGGTCTTAAACTAGAAACAAACTTCGAACTGTATCGACTTTTTACAGTTCCAACACTCGTTGCAACCACGTATGCGGTACCGAATCGTAAGCCTTTATAGTCAATCCAGGCGGTGGAAGGACCTTTCCCATTTCTGCGAACCTGTTGTTTAATAGCCATGTCAATGAGGAGTAGCTCCTTAGTATCACGAGACCTAACCTTACTTCCATTTTGAGCAGGATCTCAAGTATTGTTTGCAAAAAAGTGCTTATTTAATTTTGAGGTCAAAATGGATGTAAGTAATTTATACAGTGTAGGTAGGCACGTAGGAGGTCTACAGTTTTTAGGATCCGTGGTAGTGCCTGATTTATGGAGCAGAAAGAAGATTCCTGTTGTCATAAAAGATGGGAGAGATCTAGATTCAATCGGGTCTTGGAATTGAGCAGCTAAGCGTGCTTGTGAAGAACTCAAAATTTCAGTTAAAAATTATGCAGTCCGTCTAGTCCCCCACTTTTCCAATTATGCGTCCTGTCATTGGTTGCAATAATCAACACGAGCGCTCAACAATGCTTATCCACTCACCACTAACATGAGCAACGGGTACGGACCAAATACTTTTCCAAATCGTAGTCATTTCGTTCATATTTGGCACCCACCCATGGCCTACGCCAGCAGTGGATCCCTCCCAACTCCTATACACATTTCTTTGGTCACTTTGAAATAGACGATTCTGGTGATAGCTACTTACACGTTATTTATAACGGCGAAGCCGGTTTGTCCACGCAGACACTTTCTACTTTAGATAGTCGACGCGTACTGTCACACAAGACATGTAATCGGTTGGTCTAACACTTGTGCTCGCAATAGCTTGTGTCACATAACGCATCGCTCTCGGTCGATTGTTTCTCGATCTAAAGCAAATAAGTTTACCAATGATGACTCTAGCCGTGATGATACGCCGTTCAATTCGATCTTGATATACTAGCGTAGCATTATTAACCTCCCTCGGCGCGGTGCAGGTGCTCGGCTCGGTGCTGGAGGCTGCCGTCCGTTGTCACTGCTCGATACGTCGTATTTTGGAGGAGTGGAGCCACTTCGTGCGACAGACTGCGGCAATGATATTATTATTATTATTATTATACAGTCCAATTATGTTAACTAACACAACTTGATAGAAAAACAACAAAGTTTCACATTAATCTTACACACTGAAATAAATGTTATGGGCTTCACGTATTCGTAACTTATTAACGGTACGTCTAGCGTTGAAAACTATTTCTAAGTCATCTATTTAACACACAAAATTCACAAAAAAATATTAGACATTGAAATCTATTTGCACAGATAAATAACACAATCACATAATTCTTTATAATTTGTGAATACAATGTGAACTTGACACATAGAACTTTAGATTGTCTGTGGAATTGATAGACATGGGCAATGATGAATGCATTCGAATGACATATTGAATGATTCTTTTGAACGAAAAAGAGTTTTGAAATCAAAATAAATAGATTGTAATCCTTTTGTAAACAGTTTAGATCTTAAAATGTTCATTTTATAGAAGACAGAATTGTTTTCTTTTTTTTTTTGCAAAACAAAGGCTTCCAATCGATTCTAAGTAAGTCTAAGTTTAATTTATGAATACTTTTACGGAAAACGAAATTTATTTGCACAGATCAAAAGTAAATTATGAAAACAAAAATCCACTAATGATTTATTAATTGGATCTTTATTTCGATATAAATACCTCAAATCAGGGAATATATAAAATAATGTATTTATAATTTTGCAATCTATTTGATATCAACTATTAATTAACAGAAAATAAAATAACGCTATTTTCAAAAAGCACAATGAAATCAATTTTAAGTAACCGATTCTAAGAAATAGTTACTAGTGAAGTTAATACTTTTAGGACGGGATGTTCTCATGACACAACAAGATTTATTTGAATATCGTTACAAAATATTAATACGTGTTTGAGACCGCTTGCTATGATTTTTCTGGTCGCCTCGTCTGTCATTATGAGGTTTCGTGGTAAATTATGAGTGTTAGAGTATTAGGTTTTTAACCTTATTTGGTTTTGCTATTGTTAGATCTTGTTACTCTCGGGATTAACAATATTTTGGTCACTCTTTCAGTTGCTTTAACTGATGTACAGGGATCAGAACTTAATGACGAATACTCGGACACTGATGAAAAAACTGTGCTCCGTTATATTACTCGATTTATCAATTTATTTGTAGCTACATCCGAATGATCGACAAAATCTCACATTATATCGATATTGTACTCATTACAACATTTACACAACTTTTTTTAATTGAAATGTTTTGCGTGGAAACGAGTTAATCTTTCTTTAAAAATTTAATTAGCACACAGAACTTGAATTAACTCTGTACCGTGATCAAAACTATAAGTACCTAAAAACGGGAAATTTTGTTTCGGGTTGACAGTAGAGACTATGAATGTCATTCACTTGTGAATAGATATTTCTAAATTTTTCAACCCTATTGATTTTCTATGACCGATAAATGTCATTGTTCCGCCATTGTTGTTTACTAAATTAAAAAAATATAGAAAAAAGTTAGGGCTATATTTTAACGGGACATCAAAACTGGACGTGCCGCTAATTTGGTTGCGCAACCAAGCGGACACCAGATGAGTAATCTATAGAGCTATATACATTTTGTTGGTAGCGGCGACTGGTTGCGCCGCCATGGTGTCCCGGTGTAATATAGCCCTTAAGTAGGGTCTGTGAACGACGGTCGGGGAGCCGGTAGGGACTGTTCTAAGCCTTACTTAAAAACACTTAACAACCCCACTGTTTAATAAATAATTCAGAAACAAGTTAAGACGAATTATTAATAAAAGTAAGACTAGTATTCTAAAGAAACTATTAAATATTTTAAAATCTTTCCCGCGCCATATTGCGGCTGTGACGTGACGTACCTAAATAGGCGACTCGTTAACGAAATATGAGAATATTAGAACTGGCACAGCGGGAATGCAAGCACCAAAATGCATCAGCTGAAGGGCACTTCCGCCAGCGAGTACGCCGCCGTTCTACAAACACCCTGTACGTTATCTATACAACGAACATAAAGCTAGTGTTGCGATACTAACGTGTCCCAGTGGCCAAGTATCATAGGACGCATTATTGCAATCAAAGTGAAAGCCTCCAACAAAACGTCGGATTTTCAAAGTACTGGCTGCCAGCGGACGTCATTGTTTCGTGAGCTTTGTTGGACGTATGCCTTTGACAAAGCAAAATAGCAAATATATGATGCATATGGGCAGATCTGTAGTCTTGCCGGGAAACTTTGTAATATCTACTATGTAATTATCGTGTATTAAATATATTTTTATCACAAACCGAATTTGTTTCAACTATGTTTTGGGTAAGTAGCTCTTTAGCGGACGGTCGGATTTTGATGCGGTTATTTTTGTTTGAAAGCTGACGTGATCGAGATAATTCTTAGCTATAGTTTGTGGAGATCTGTTCAGGTGTTTAAGGATACAAGCTCATTTGCAACTTTTTGTAAATATTTAATTAACTAAGCTAAGCTAAGTAACTTGGTTATAACAAAAAGATAAACCAAAATATATAAAAGCGATTGTATGATGGTGACATTTAGCTATTGAGCGGCAAAAATGCCGCTACTTTAGAACATTAAAAACAAAATTCACTGTAACACAAATTTATAAATCTAGCACTTAATTCATGAAATTAAAATTACTGGGAGCGTTCAAACACTCACATTCTGACTAATTAGATCCGTACTCGAACTCATTCCTGTTGACCAAGCTGGAAGTTTTCCGGCTCAATAGTAATTAAACACCGCTCAAACCCGTGTCGGAGCATGAGAGAGCGTGTAATGAGGGAACACGAAACATTACTGCGTGCATTCTCAGCACTTACCTTCATTTAAATGAGTTTAACGGGGATCGTTTAGGTTAATATTTTATACAAATACCACCGCTGAAGTATTAACTTAGGATATGCTTCAGTTATACAAAATGCTTAAACACCATTTCACAATATTAGTAATATACAAAAAACAAAATTTGGTTTTTCCAATCATTTTACAAAAAAAATGTTGCCTGGGATTAGATATGTGCCCGGTTGGCGATAGGTTTGCACCTATCACATTGTGGGACTTAGTTTCTTTGGCTAGTCGTGGGTGCCCTGTTGGGCCTCTGCCTACCTCTTCGCGGATATGAGCGTGAAGAGTAATATGCAAAACTCAAATGCATGCATTTAGAAATTGAAACGGTACAAAAACCTATGAATTGTCTAAATGTCTTCGTAAAGTGAGTTCAAAATTATGAAGTGATCACACGCAATATTAAAGTTCTTAAAATCACAAGACTTTTTTTCATAATTCTATCTACACGTTCAACAGTACAGTATGTGGTATAAGTACATTAAAGCAGTTTAAAATGAAGGCTAACAAAAAATGAAAACCTGAAATTTTCTACTTTCATAGTCCCGTGTTCCGGGTTTCTTTGCAGAATAGACCATCAGCCTTCGTGCCAGTCAGCTCGTAAAAGGTGGGCATAGGTTTACATATATAGTATAAGCTATATATCTGACTAGGTGGTAGAGTTTGGCACCGACTCACACGGATTGATACCACCACGTCTCCTATTCCTGCCGTCATAACGTCATGATGTGTTCCGGTTTGGAGGGTAAGGTAGCCGGTAAACTTAGTTTTGCTCGAAACCTAACATCCCGGCCTATAGTTGGCAACGCACCATTACCACATTTGGTGTCTATAGGCGGCGTGAATTGTTTTCCTTCCAATATCATAAAAAAAATTCAATCCACTCTTTTTTTTTTTATTTAATTCGAATTGACGTCCTAAACAAAATTATAAAATACATATTCCAACCAAGACGTACCTAACAACCTTTTTTGTGTATTTTAAATTTACGAAAAAAACATATTTTTTTTGATATTCAAAAATATGAAGAGACTGAAACGAAATTCAAAAAGTTGACAGATTATGGATGCGGCTTTTATGAACATGTAATCGTCAGTATATATCAACTGTCATGAAATAAAATAAATATTACAGCACGTAACAAACAAAAACAAGTCTTAATTAATGTTTTTACCTATTTCAGAAACTCGACCTAGCGTTAATTCCGCTTGTTCCTAATGTAAAGCAGCAAAATTTCAAGGTCTGCTTACCTACACTTTCTCCTCCACTTCGCCATCCTTCACAGTAAGTCCATTGAGACACATATATTGTTCCACGACATCCAGCTATTATTTCGTTGTCGACATTTTGACCTGTTTCTTCCTATTTGGCTTCCAAATTTTATTCAAAATCAGAATTAGAAAAATCTTTATTTATATGGACCATACAAGTGGTACTTGTGCACGTCGACATTTTTATATACTACCACCGGATCGGAGTCGTGACCACACATTGTAAAAGAAACTAAACAGGCTTGTATTTATTCAATACTAGTAGAAACATTATACGAGTACACTAGATAAAAATCAACAGTATAACAATTTACAATCTAATTTTAACTTAAATAAAAAGCTTTACAAAGTATAACTAATCATATTATAAATTGCAATGCGAGATTGCAAGACTCTATCTCCAAGCATGTTCGTCTTCCAAATACTCTGGGACTATATTACAATAGTATTATTTTTAACTTATTTATAAATTTTGCTTTTATAATTTTTTTAAACTTATTTTAAGGTAGATATCTAATAACAACAGGCAATTTAAAATAGAAATGTATACATTGACCCAAAAAGTATTGCTAATTTTATGAAGACGAGTTTTGTATACAGCTAGATTATTTTTATTTCTCGTATTTATATAGCGAACATTGAATGTTTAAACATCTGTTAATGTAGTTATTTTTTTAACTACAAACGCTGCTGAACTAAGCCTGTTAGCCAGTATCTCATTATGAGGGGCCCCATTGTAATTTTTTATTAATTTTTATATCTAGAAACACAGTGGATTCAACCAGATCCAATTTAATTTTATTCAATTGTACATTAGCATCTTCTTACCTAACATTGGGCATTAAAAACCTAATACATTTAGTTTTAATACCATTAAAAAGAAGACTATTAATGTTGTTCCAATGTATAACTTTGGAAATTGCATTGTTCACTTCGCCATACTTATGTAATTTTCTTTTAACTTTAAATATAAGTGAAGTTTTATCCGCGAACAATACAATGTCGTGGATATCCCTAATGTAAAAAGAAAAATGGACGAAGAAAAGAGCCTTGTCGAATGCAAACCTTAACCGTAGAACCCAAAGAGGTTTCACCATTTATTTTAACTCTCTGAACTCTATTATTTAAGTATGAGATCATGACATAAAGAGTTTTGTTCTTAATTGCATAATGGCGCAATCTCCTGATAAAAGTACCCATAAATGAACCCATTCGAAAGCCATTAAAGTTTTTCTAGGCTTCAAATACATATTTCAATAATTTTACGCGTGCATCAATAAATCCAAACGGTTTATTATGTAACAAATTATTTACATTAAAGTGATTCAATCTGATTGAGTAGCAATTTTTCAAATATTTTACTAATTGTAGGCAGAACTGAAACAGAATTCATCGAGTCAGAAGTGTTCAGCTATTTAAATAAAGACACCATATTGCTTTATTCGTTAGATCAGGGAATACGCAATTCGATATGCAGCAGTTAAATATAATGGCTAAATGTGGTGCAATATCATAAATTATACGAGTAGATGCAACCATTTTAACAGAATGGCCCGACAAATCTGACGTTTTCTTTGTTTGAAGCGACTTACAAGCTTGTATTATCTTGTCTTTTGTGTCAACAAAGGTAATTTCGAAAATTTTGTTACATTTGGCTATAGACTACTTCAATATTGATTTTGATGTAATGGAATATTAGCAAAGAGCTTTGATTGTTTCGGTTGAAATATTGGTAATGAATTTTTCAAACTGTTATGTTATTTTCACATCCTCTTTGACACTATATGTATTTCGAATCCGTCATTGACAATTTGAGATTTACCGGTATCCGTATTTATAATATTCCACGTGACCTTGATTGTGTTCAAATCTTTTCATAACGTATTTTTGTTAACAATTTTAAATATACTTTACATAGTCTTTAAATTCAATGCTCATTCAGTGGTAAAATGATTTTTCATTATATAAATCTATTAAAGGTTTTATACTTACTGATATACCGGTAGCTGACCGTTTACTTAAACACGCCCGTTTTCCTACATAATTTTCTACGTATGAATATTTTATTGTGGTTGGTGTCAATTAATTTAAATAACAAATTTAATAATTTGTTAGGATCATCATTAGAACGTAGATTTGGCAGTTTTTCTAATATGTTATCCGTAAAGTGTTTTAATCGACTAGAATTTAATGCAATTTTGAAGTAAGCCTTTATTTTGCTAATTCCGCGTAAGTATTGTGACTGACGTGGCAAGCAGTCCTCCAAATAACACAGAATGTGACAAGCCTAACTAACGTTCCTGCCGCCCACAACCGCGACCAGAACCCAAAAAAAGGAAGAACTCGGGAAATAAAACCACTTCGAAAAAAAAACAGACCAAATCGCACTCGACGTACGTTTCGCCTCAACTTTAACTTTTCGCAATCGCGTTA
Organism: Calephelis virginiensis; assembly: GCA_002245475.1. Lineage (NCBI taxonomy): Eukaryota > Metazoa > Arthropoda > Insecta > Lepidoptera > Riodinidae > Calephelis > Calephelis virginiensis. The sequence continues at coordinate 6,690 of NJDC01057541.1, read as the reverse complement.
TTCTATTTTGTACCATTTGTATCCATTTATTTACTGTATACTTACTATCTTATATATAATTGCCAAATCGTAATATTTACTTTTATTAACATTAATTTGAAACAGCCCGCAAGAATGCTTCACTTATTGACAAGCTATGTCTTATTCAGTACGAGTCATAACGTCACCAGCCTACGAATACGACTGCGGTCAGTGATTACCAGTTTTATGCTTATGATAATTATAACTAGTATTTTGATTTGATTTGACAAAAATTGTTAATTGATTTTGAAGTGAAAAGCTCTTTAGCGGCGATCCGCACTTTTTTGGAATGGGTAAAAACTTCTAAACTCCCGTCAGGACACGTGACCTGATTGAAGATTGCGCACGGTGCTTGCGCGAGTAAGACGGCGCATTGTGATTGCAATAAATAAATATTGCTACCACATAAGTTATAGTACTTTCATACAGATAATTAAATCAATTCGTGCAAAATTATTCCCTAACCATTCCAAAATATCAAAAATGCATAACGGTAATATTCAAGTTTTCACTTTTGCCGGCATTCCCGGAGTGCAACCCGTCGTTTTTATTTTTTTTCTGCTGAAGTATGGATACGAGTATTATCCTGGTGAAACAAAATTGTTTTACGGATCATTCCTGGATGTTTTTCTTTAACTTTTTGTCGTAATTTTCTCAGGAGGCTACAATAGTATATAGAATTTATTGTTTCGCCGTTTGGTAAATAATCGACTAAATAAACCCCTCTCGCATCCCAAAACACTGACGCCATAGCTTTCCTAAACCCAGTTCCTTAGTTATAATATTTTGTACCCGACCACAACTAATGCCAGTGATCTCAGGAATATAATTAATGGCTAATCTCCGGTCTACTAACATAAGATCACAAATTTTATTCGCGTTTTCCTGGGTGGTGGAGGTTGACGCCCTGATTCTTCTAGGTTCGTCTTCAATATTCTCTCGACCGTGTTTTATTTCAGCCACCCAATTTTTTACACACGAATGCGATGGAGCAGACCTCAAAGTATCGACCATCTCTTTATGAATTTCCTTAGGAGATAAGCACTTATTACGTAAGTATTTGATCACCGCACGCTATTCTATTTTTTTCATAGTGAGAAAAGATTACGACTTTCCGTAGACAAAAAATAATAAAAACCACACTGATAGCTGTAACCGCTTGCAACTTTGCACACATTCCAGTGAATAAACAAGCTTTAATATGAAGTTAGTTAAAAAAATATGAAACACTTGTTTACTGAGTGAGGCCACCAACTTTTGGATCCACCCTCGTATCTTCAACCGAATGAGCTGAAATTTTGTATACACGTTTAAGTTAAATGACAATGTACGATTAAATACGTGACGTCATTCTAAATTCAATATGGCGGACCATTCAAATAGGCGGAATAATTATTTTTGATGCTCACCACAATATGGGTAACAAATGAAAGGGCTTGCCGAAAATAAAAAAGAATATAATATGACATCAATTTAAATGTGGCGCACTGATAAAGTTTTTTGTGTTTTCCTATAATGAAAGGTTTCGCTGAGAATAAAAATGAAAGTTTGAAAAATGTTTAAAGCCTATAACATCGATTGATAAACTTGATTTGTGTGATTTGGTTGGATGGGCGTCATGAGCATTGGTCTCCAACTTGTCTAGAAGAAGGTTATATAATACATAAATTCACTTAAGTTTTGTAGTACTTTTAAAAATGATGTAAACAAAAACGCGAGATGAATGTGATGTTCAAAGGATCCGTTCTATGGAACGTATACGGTGAGTTATCTCTCCACAGACGAGCCTTTATGAACCATTCTCTACACGTGCCTAAGGACTTTATGTAACATTTTGAAAAGCGGTAGATTGCTGGGGCAAATACCTCTTTTGTATTGTTTTTAGGTCATGAAACAAGTATTATTAAGATTGAGTCACCGATCAAGAGCAAATTGGTCGCTATTAGATAACTTGATAAATTTTGTGTTGTGGAAAATTATTCAGTTTAAATGATATTTGTATAAAAGCTTAACGCTAAAACGCTTAAACTAATTATTTATGATAGGATATTGTAAGATAGCCAACAGTTTAGAAAAGAAAAGAAAAGAAAAAATAAAAGAAAAAATATTTATTTGCGGAATATGAGTGTTACAAAAATGTTACAAAATTATTTAAGCCTTCCTACATATTCTACCAACTTGTGGTGTGCAAATATTTTAATATGTTTTTAATTAATTATTCACAATTACTATTTACACACTGTTTTTTGTTTGTTTTGAGATTACATGATTATTTATTAATACACACAATTTTAGAATGTAAATTAATTTATCCCTATCTACCGTAAACTACCACCGTTTCCAAACCTAGCCAGACAGGAGAAGAAGATCTGCAAGAAAATCTTTGACATTATAATATTTTTTCTCTAAAAGTAAGTTGAATACCTTTTTTCGAAATCTGTTTAATGGAAG
>NJDC01057532.1:98212-108639 GCA_002245475.1 Calephelis virginiensis | reverse complement strand
TCTGCGGTCGCTTGGCGGGCGATCATTTTATACTATTTGTACTGATTATTTCATCGCAACCGCGGCACGTGCGATAATCAACCGCACATCAACCGCCAAGTTTGCGGGCGATAATCTCAACCGCGGCGGCTGCGGGACCGCAAAAAATACCCTTCTCGTGAGTTTTGAAATAAATCGCAGAACCGCGACCGCCGCGGGCGCGATTAAAAATCGCGCCGTGAGTTCTTAGCGTAACTGATTCTGTGGAGACGAGACTTATGCACAAGTTTGTTTTTATTCCTCGTGTTTACAGCATGCACATCACAATTTTTCTTATACAAAATTTATATTTTTAGAAACATATAACAAGTTTTCAAAAATATATTGAGAATCACGGTTAGAATAATTATTTCTTTAAACTTTTCCCTGAGGGAAACTCTTGGGTCTATGTTATAAATTGCCCGTATGGCCCTCTTTTGTAAGACAAATTTTGTGTTTACCTCAGCCGAGTTTCCCAGAGAAAAATGTCATAAGACATGACGCTGTGAAAATAACTAAAATAAACAATTCTACCGATGTCGACATAATATGTTAACGGCCTTATTTTCTTAACAGCGTAAGCTACTGAGCTCAATCTGTTGACAAGTTTTGCAATATAGCTCGCGCACTTACTATCTTTTTTTTTTTGTGCAAAAGCGAATGTTTATAAAAGTAGATAACAAGCAACTAGACTGCATAAGTGTTAGTCATTGCCTTTTTTTGTTGATTAAAAAAACTTAGCATCAGCTGTTTGTAAAGAAATAAATTTACCAAGTAATAATAAAATTGGGAAAATTGAATTCTGTACATAATTCAATCTGTTTAAAAAGAAAATATCGCATCATAACGCAATATATTCTATAGCCTATAACCAGTTTGGATTAAGAACATTCAGACGCTTCTGACATGTTCTTTGCGAATGATATTGCAGTCATCGACAATTGCGTTATTCATCTAAACAATACTCTTCAGGATTGGAGACAGACTGCTAAGGAAAATGGACTAGGTACACATAATTAGGAGCAAAACTGAACGTCAGATGCTGCTTCACCTGCCAGCCTTTATCAAACTCCATGGTGCATGTTAGTACCGTCTGTATTAAAAGTTATCTAATAAATTTTACTGTAAAAGTTCAAAGCTAATGGCCGAATCGGACATAGATGCAAATGTAACACACAGATTTAACTCAGAGTGGTCAAGTGGGAAAATACTAACATAATTATGTACTCATGCAAGTATAAAATGCCTATAAAACTAAAAGGTAAGGTGTGTATAACAGCAGTTGGACCTGCGTAGATGTATGATTCTGAGTGCTAGGCAACCAAGAAACCACATGAAGAAAAGGTAAGCACAAACACTATAAAGATGCAGCAGTGGGCAACTGCAATGACTACATAAAGTATATAATTAATACATTAGCAGTCTTATAAATGAACATGGAGTAAAATACTCCAAGATTTAACCTAGCTGGACTAACATAAACATGGAGTAAAATACTCCAAGGTTTAACCTAACTAGCCGATCGTGGCAAGACAAATAATATAAATAAATAGACCAGACTGCGTAACGTAATTACCAACTATTTAACTAGTGGAAGATACTGCGATGCAAGTGCCCACCAAATTTAAAAGAACCCGTCACATCCCATCGGATCCTCCGGATCCAATAACTGCGGCAAACGCAAGCCTCTCTCCCAATCCGAACACAAACTCGCAAGACACTACACTATACCGTCGCCGCCAGTTTCGGCGATGAATATCTATCTTGTGCCCGACGCCTAATGTCGACCGACGAGCCACTACTCCTCTATCAAGTAACCAGAACACAGCACCAAGTCGAGGTACGACACCAAAGGTGGTAATGGTTGGTGGTAATGGCGTTGCCAACCTGAGGCCGGGATGTTAGGCCTAGAGCAAAAAAAGTAAGTTTACCGTCTACCTTAGCCTCCGAACCGGAACACGTCATGACGTTATGGCGGCAGGAATAGGTAAAGCGGTGGTACCGTCGCTGTGAAACTCTACCACCTAGTAAGCTATACTAAACACTATGCTGTTTCATTTAAGATTTTAAGAAGTGGAGGATCGCACTGGGTTTCGTTAGTAAACAGTAGATCTTATGTCAAATCAAGTTGGCAGCCCCTGCACTATAACAACTTAACTTTGCTTCTACTTTGGTCCATGTTTATTAATAAGACGGTAGTGTATTATTTAAAGTTGCTCCTATTATGGAAAAGATAGTCGAAAGTTATATGAGAAGAGAGGGGACGGTGAACAGTAAAGAGAGACAAGAAAAAAGGGCGAGGGAGACCACCAGATGCGTGTTGGACAACCATTACCAAAGACACATGGAACGAGCACAGCTGAACGCACAGACAACCTAGAACAGGGCATCTTGGCACCTACGAACAAGACTTTTTTTAGATAGGATATTTTTTAACAGATTATATCAAATTATTTTCTAAGTTTTATGTAGTTCTAGGCATTAAAAAACTCAGTATAAATGATTTAATTATCCTTCATAACTTGAAACCTAGGATGTGCAGAAACATTTAAACCAGACTTAAGAATGTTTTAACTTATGTATGTGTGTGTCTTGAATTTTGTTTTAGTGAAATTTCTTGGTTTTGTTCAAAAATTAATTAAGACAAGAGCTGCTTAAGGTCAATTAAGTAAGGCCTGATAAAAGACTAGTACTTAATTTGCGAACAATTTCGAAAATCAAAGTAATAATGTTTGTTAATTGAATCGAGAACGTTAGAAAGGTTTCCACAATTATGTAATAAGTAATTAAAAATCTTTTATTTTTATTTCATATAAATACCACCAAACAATGGGTACTTGTGAGGCGTCTATATAATTCTAATAAAATAAAAGCTTCCATCGAATCGGAAAGCGGCCTCTTACTGAGAAGTTCCGACGAAAGAAACTCATCGGGCTTGTCGTTTTTTTTTTCATTTTTAATACCATTATATTTATACGAGGGAGCGTTTTTAAGTTCGCGAAATGACGGAAAACAAGTGAGAACAAAATTAAATATATTATTTTTCTTTTTCGATGTATTCACGTGCTTCCCTAATATATTTTTCAATCTTTAATCAGCTTATTTATGAATACCCTCATGAAAATGTTTCATCTTTGTCCAAAAAAATAAGCTGAAACTGCGTCCTTCAGTTCTTCGCCACTTGAAAACGTACATACATATCTTCACGCCAAGTCCTTTACGGGGTAGGCAGAAAGTATCGAGTGTCAGACCTCACGATCCTGACAAACCTGTCTTGCTTCCTTTACTTTCATTACCCTTTTCATACAAACACTCCGGTTTCGGAGGCTCTTGACACCACCCTCAGATAATATCCGATTGATCTGATCGTGAAATGTCAGACTTGGCTTCCCGGGTACCTACATCCATCCAGCAGATATACAATGTGAATCATTGTATATCTGCTGTTGTCAATATTTCGTCTGTAATTCTTTCCACATGACCGAACCAGAGAAGCATGCCCTTTCGCATTTTAACACCAACACTCTTTCAATCCCACTCTTCTCGGATCTCACTGTTACGAATGCGGTCAGCGAGCGTTACACCACAGATTTTCTATACTTCTCTTATTTCGACCGCATTTATCCTACTTTCATGCTCTTTCTGACATACCCAACTCTCGCTTCCATACAATAACGTTGGAATAAGCACAGAATTATGCAAAGTGAGTCTAGATTTTTGACTTAAAATCTCGCTTTGGAATACTTGAAAACTTCTTCCAACGAAGTTCTTTTTTAAGTTTTGAAAACAGATACTAATTACTGGACGGACGACATATCTTCCAGTATGGTTTGAACTGATTTTCCTTGCTTGGTACGCAGCCTTATAACGGCGCGATGCTCGATTTTTTCCATAATTCAGACTTTCTTCCAGATTAAGTTGTTCGGCGACAGTTCAAAGACTAAATACCGGATTACAATTAAACTTAGTATTTATAATAAGTTTCTCAACTTTCTGTCATTCCGTCACCTTTACTGATGACCTACCCTGCCATTCCGCGAACTTAAAAACGCACCCTCGTAAGAGATTGATTGGAGGATTATATGCAATTTCATAGTAATCTTTTTACATAATTTAGATTCAAAACATATTATTTTAAATTTATTTAAAGTTCGGGTTTTAATATGTTGAGGATTTTTTTTGTAAAAACGTATACATTGGCCCACGAAGGAATAGTTTATTCTGTGGGACGAGACACATACATGCACATCGATTGTTTTTATTTCTTGTATTTACAGAGTGCACATCACATTTTTTTTTTAATTTAGTTATGGTAATATATTTAATACTAAAAATATATTGTGACATTACAGTAAGAATATTAATTTCTTTGAATTTTTCTCTAAGGGACACTATTAGGACTCGAGTTACGAATTCAGACAAATTAAAAATTATAGCTCTCTTTTGTAAAACAAATTAGTATAGCAGAGTAGAATTTTATACGATATGATGCTGTGAAAATAACTAAAGTATACAATTCTAGGGGTGTAAAAATTAGTTAACTGTTTATTTTTTTAACAGCATATGCTGCTAAGCTGTCTATTGGCAAGCTTTTCAATGTGTGTACCCCATTGCAGTTTCTTACCTATTCCTAAAAACGTAGTGAAATCTACAAAATCCAACTTGTTTCCATTAGGTTGTACATTAAGCATATACATAAAAGTGAATGTGAAGTATTTTTCCTCATATTTAATTGTTATTGTGAAGTGTGATGTGGTTCAAAGCAAGTGAAAACGCATAAGGGCACACTGCACGCTTTGCAATAGGCGTTTGTTCGTTTTTTGCAAACTTGGCAGACTCGTCTTTGTCGCTCGTGCTTGTCTCCAGTCAAAAAATCATATTGGGCTGGAAAATGACCCACATTATTTGGTTGCAGTGCGGGCCGAGGGGCAGCTGGACGCCCATGCCTTGACAGCAAATCTTGTACTAAAGATTTTCTGAAGTTCCGGTGGCTGATTTGGTGATGTTTTCTGTAGAGGATGTAAGCATTGAAAATACTAACGTTTAGGAGCCTTCTGAAAAATGTCTTATACCAGATTCTGGTCCGCTTTCTTTCGATTGGGTACATGGCGATAATTTGGTCCTTACGATCAACCCCACCCATACAGACATTATAGTCCGCTACGATTGTGGGCTTTAGAGTGTTGCCACACATAGTAGTTGCTAGCCCATGATATGTTGAGATAAAAGCCACGCAGCATTTGTCTCGCCATACCAAGAGATCTACATCACCTGATGTGCAGCCACTTACTTGACCTAACGCCATGTCTTTTTTAGAAAGATTTGTCAGTTCGACGGGAACAAACTGACGATTCAGTCGAAGCGTTCCCACGCAGTCGAAGCCTCGAACTTTCAACTCTCGCGCAAGTGCAGGAGAGTTGTAATAATTATCCATCCAGATTGTGTAGCCTTTGTTTTCAAGACCATCCAACAGTCTGAGCACGAGGGCCGGCACAATCTCAGAAATAGGACTGGCTTGTGAGTCGAAAGGTTTATCGTGGCCTGCGTGGACTTCGAAGCGCCACAAGTATCCAGTTTGGGATTCGCAAACTTCGTATGTCTTAATGCCAACCGAAGCCGCTTCATTTTTAATAAATTCGTTAATATCTAACCTTCCTTTCCACATAGAAAGACTCTCGTCGAGGACCACATTTTGGGACATAATATACAATTGTGAAAACTTCTTATTAAGGTGGTCCAAAATAGGCTGCAACTTGAACAATTTTGCCTCGGCTCTCGTCATCGATTCGGGATTGCATTCATTATTGCTTCTAAAATGAAGGCACTTGCTCAGCAACAGAAAGCGATTAATGCTCATCGCCGCAGTGAACCCAGGAGTACTGAAAATGTCCTGGGACGATTTCCAGTACTCCTCAAGACGAGATTTCACCACAATCCCTGTAGCCAGGATAATGGCAAAATACACCCTTAATTCATCTACGTTGGTGTCTCGCCACTTGGTTATACGACTACCCATTTGCATAGTTCCTTCATTCAGCATATTCGCGGCCAGTTGCTGGGTATAAGCGTTGGTTTCTTTTGCAATGCGCAACATAATTTCGTTATCCCATATGGCGCAGAAAGCATCATATGGGCTATTGTAATCCGCTGTTGGACCACAATTTAAGACGGAAAGGCATTCCCTCCTTTCCTCTGGTGGAGTTTGTACAGTAGAAAACCCTTTCCACACAAAATTAAATTTCGTCAAATTGTAGTCGTCTAGAAGAGGCAGACAGGACGAATCGGGAGGAGACCGCGGGGCGGTACTAGATGCGGATAGAGGAGGCCACATCATGCACACTTCTGCATTTGTCTGCGGCGCAGCCTCTTCTTCGTCCTCGAATTCTAAATACATCTGTGCGGCACGCGACGCGATAACGCCGCGATGTTCAATTTCATCATCATCTTCATCATCATCCTCTTCTTCACTGCCTGTTAACCAACATTACAAAACATTTAACATAATGTTCTGTTTTAATTATTACTAGTTTTGAAAAAGAAAATAAACTTACCCCAATGAAGTGCGTTGGCAATGTTTGCATCATGCAATTCTCGGCTCGATGATGATGAAGGCATTCTGTATCAACCAAGAACACTAAATTTGGTATCCATAGTTAGAAATCTATGCCTAATTATACATATCTTACTTTGACAGGTTTTATAAATTAAGTTTACTTATAGGCACCGTTTAGCCGAGGTGCCTCCTATTGGTAGCCGAATAAAAACAAGAAAAAAACTAGTAAAAAAAACACATGCAAATATTTTGATTAATTTTTACAATCAACTGAGATGATCGAAAAACTAATTACGTTTTGTAACCTATCTTTGCTAATAAATACTTACGTGAGCATCTTCATTGGGGTGCTTGCAGGGACAATGTTTTCATCGGGGGACATCAGAGCCTCTTGATAGACAACGGAGTGCAGCCCTGATGTCTCCTCGCACTCCTCAGGCTCAAGCTTACATACTTTCAAAGAAGTTAGCAGGTAAGGAGGTGTTATGGTCGCCAAGGACGACCACGATATAAATCTAAAAACGAAATTGGAGGCATTTAGAGACATTTTTGCATTTAAGCGTCACAGATATTTTTTTTAGAACTAAATTTGTGACTACACAAACTAAAAAAAATACTTTCAATTTGTAGAGACGTTTTCGGGTTCTGTGCTTATCAAAACATTTGGTGATTGATCAATAATTTTACTGAATTTATATTATAACACTTACCCAGGTGGTTTGAGTTTCGATAACAATGTGGCCTGGGCAGTTTCCAAAGGGCGTTCCCGGGGAAGGTCTTGGATCATTCTACAAAATAATCTGAAACGTATATTAACTATTTGAGGATTATTTAGATAACTATAATGTTAAACGCATTAGTAAAATGTTCTTACGGATCAATAGCGGAGGGTCTTTCAAGGCTAGCACAACCAGCATTCCACTCATCACGAGTTTGTACTCCACCATCACTGAACTTAGGTGAGACTTCAGCTGATAGACCGCGTCCGCGTGCATGACCACGCACTTGCCCTCGCCCACGGTTTCTTCCAGCTCTATGTCACAATGCAGTAAACAAACTGTCAATATGTACTGTGCAAGCAAATAAAACTCATAATAAATTCAAAAAAAAAGATTACAAAGTGTTTGTAGGGTTAGTTATTAATCCTAAAATAAAAAAGATCATGTATGGTTGATATTCATTTACCCTCAGAGAGATAGAATATCAAATATGAAATTCAGTCAATGCAAGATACTTAGGTACATATTTATATAATTTTCTTATTTCAGCAAGTCAAGATGTCCAATTGTTTATAATCGTCACAGAAAGTAGGTATAGTAACTAATACTTCTAAAAATTCTAAAATAAAAAGTAATATAGAAATCGAGCCAACTTCAATTTCCATAATATGACTTAAAAAAATACAACAAAAACTATCAGGATTTTGCTTTACATACAATCAAGGCGAAATATCCATATATACACAAAACATATATGAACAAAAAGTATAATAATATACCTATACATACATAACGAACAATAATTCATGTATACAATACATCTTATACATAAGTCTTTATAATTTGTGGCTAATTGAGGTTAGTCATAAAAAGGAACTGATGTTGATACAATTTATTTAGAAACACTTGTACTTTCCACAATATATTTTATTATTTTTATGGTTTAGCCAACCGGTTTCGCTATACAAGCGTCATCAGGGCTATATAACAACTGAAGTTTTGTTGAAAATAATATCGTCTAATTGTCATCCTCAAAAATGACGGTATTTAAATAAAAATTACTGAGTGATGACATTAGTTAATAAATATATATAAATACTTTCCACAATATAAAATATATTGTGGAAAGTACAAGTGTTTCTAAAAAAAATGTATCAAGAATGGAATTCCACCAAGCACCGACGATAAGAAGTATAGGAACTGATTTTATTTCCAAATGTTGCTGACTGTCTAATGTACCAGCCTGTTTTTCAGTCTTTTTTTAATGGAATAGTTTAATAGATTGGAAGTGATCTATACATAATATAATGGCTTATTAATTTGAAAATGCGGGTATTAGTATAACACAACAGGGATTGTAAATTTATAGGATGGGGAGTCGAGAGAGGTATAAATAGGTACAGGTAACAACAGTTTTTAAGCATTAAGATTTTAACCGATAATTGTATCCTTTCTGGTTACACTAGGTACTCTTGAGATTTGAACATGTTACATGACAATGCTAAACACTAGCGTTATGGTGACACGGCGCTATATTCATACCCTGACAAGTTGCAACACAGCAATTTACTATTAATGAAATACTAATTATAGCATACATCTACATATTATGCTAAAAGTATCTATGCAGGTGTCTTAATAAATTTAATTTCAAAGTAAGTCAAAGTGCAAACAACATACTTACATATTTTTTTCGTAATGAAAATTACAATAGTTAACGTGAATGTTGTTAAAAAAAAATATTCCCCTGTGGTCTAGCGGTTCGGGTATTGGACTTGACTGCATGAGGTCCCGGGTTCGAATCCCAGGTCAGCCAACAAAAAGAAAATTGGATTTTTCCAATTTTCAATTTAAAAAAAAAAACAAAAAAAGTGTGTGTGTACACGCGTTAGAAGTTATACTTCTTCGACGTAATAAGATAAAAATCTTTTTAAAAACTAAAATGTTATCTATAGCTAACTTCATCATGTCGGTTTTTCGTGACGATGTGCGCGCGCATCGTAAAATATTTACCCTCATAATTTTTTCCTAACGCGCCAAAAGAAGTATAACTTCAAAAATGTTGTGTCCGGTTGGCGATAGGCTTGCCACCTATCACATTGTGGGACTTAGTGTCTTCGGCTAGTCGTGGGTGCCCTGGTTGTGCCTCTGCCTACTTCTTCGGGGATATGGGCGTAAATATACTTTTAATTGATTATTTTATACCTTTTGACCGTGTCCAAAGGGCCCTGGGGAATGTCTAGGATCATTCCACTAAACTCTGAAACATATAATTACTGTTTCAGGATAATAACATTTGAGATAACTATAATGTTAGTGGAAATAGTAAAATGTTATTACGGATCAAAAGCGGGTGCTGTTTCAAGGCGAGCACGACCTGCACCCCGCCCACCACGAGTTCGGACTCCTCTACGACTGCACTTAGGTGAGATTTCAGCCAATAGACTGCGTCCGCGGCTAAATCCACGGGCTTGCCCTCGCCCACGATTTCTTCCAGCTCTATTTTGTAAAATGGAGCAAACAATGTGTTAGTATGTAATAAGAAATAAAACATACTTAATGAATGCAAAAAAGAGTGCAAAGAATAAATTTCTGTAGGATTTATAAAATGAAAGAAACTTGCACGATTAATCATGATTCAACCAAGAGAGATAAAATATTAAATATAAAATTCAGTAAATGCGAGTACCACTACCATATTTTTTTATTATTTCAGTAAGTCATGATGTCCAATTCTTTTTAACCGTCTCTGAACTATACCTAATACTTCCCAAAATTCAAAATTAGGTGTAGTACTCGTATATAAAATAATAATGTAATAGAAATAGGAGGAGAGTCATTTTTTGGGGCATAAGAGGGAGCGAGTTGGTCTGTAAAAAGAAGCAAGGCTTTTTTTTTATGATATTGGAAGGCAAACAAGCAGACGGATTTCCTGATTATTAGAAATTCACGTCGCCTAGAGACACTAAAGGTGGCAATGGTGCGTTGCCAATCTGAGGCTGGGATGTTAGGCCTCAAGCAAAAGTAAGTTTACCGACTACCTTACCCTCCGAACCGGAACACCGGTAAGGCGGTGGTACCAATTCAGGTGAGTCGCTGCGAAACTCTACTACCTAGTCAGATGTCATGGTGTTAGT
>NJDC01057532.1:35055-80790 GCA_002245475.1 Calephelis virginiensis | reverse complement strand
TCCGTGCCTGTCTTTTCAAAACAGTATTCCTTCTCGGCCTCGGCATTTTCACTGTTTAAAAACTGTTCAAACTTAATCAAACAGTGAATAAACTAACAAACACAACAAAAAAATCAACAAAACAAACTTAACAAAAAACAACAACAAAAATTAACGATGACAACAAAACAATTCAGAACGCGACTGTACACTGTTTTTATTTTTTACTTCTGCGCAATAACGGTCAGCGCTAGAGTTTCGTGCCGCGACCTGTACGCGGTTATACTATAATGGCGGCACCCTATAATTGCCGGTTTGATGTTTATCAAACTTTTAAATAAAAATTTGTATTTTCGTTTGACCGCCTCGTTGGTCGAGTGGCTAGCGTACAAACCTAACTACGCCGACCAACCGCGAGGCTCGGGTTCAATTCCCGACGGGGGCAGGCATTTGTGTGATAAACATGTCTGCATTTCCGGGTCTGGGTGTTTATTAAATTTATTCTTGTGTCTATTTAAGTATTTCTATGTATTAGAATCGTTGACTAACACCCAAAACACAAGCATATAATTTGGTTACTCTGGGGTTAGATTCAATTTGTGTTACTTGTCCAGAGATATGTATTTATTTATTTATGTATTTCATGTCAAAACTTTTTAGTGAGTAGCTAGGTAGGTCTAGAATCGTGATACTTGGCACTTGATACTCCTACTTTATCCGCATTTGGTTATATTTTTCTCGATAATAAATTGACATTCACATCACTATCGTTATATGTCAAACCAGCATATAGAGCGTGCCGTTACTATAATAATTATTAAAAGCGGACATAAGTTAGTTTGATTAACTACGGGGAAGTGAAATAAATTAAAAAAATGGACAAAGCCGCACAGTTGAGTACAACATCAGATATATTTAAGTGCAAAACTAATCACGCATTTAGTAGCTGTTGTCATGCAATGTTAGTTAAAAGCATCACCCTTTTAGTAAAACAGGTAATAGTTACACATACGGTCTAGAAGGTAGCGGGATCCCCTTTTCAATAAGCACATCACCCGCTGGCGTCCTTATAACAAATTATTTACACATAAACCCACAATAAACCAACATTTAAAGCAAAATATCCGTTTAATATATACAAAAAGAGTAGATTTTCGTATTTCATTTGAAAAGGTTGTGGCTTCTATTATTAATCTGTAAAGCCGTTTTTATTTAAATTGACTTAAGCACTTGTGTAAGGTTTAGAATAATTATTTTAAGAATATAAAATAATCTTGAAATAACTTTCTTTTCGTGACAGTAAAAAGAAGTTTAAATTTTACCTCAGGTACAGATGCAAATTAGAAATGTAAAAGTGATTCTATTGGAGTTATGTTATATTGTTTAATAATTTACTTACGATTCTCCCGAGCTTTTGGTATGGTCCCTGCTACGAGCTCCTGTAATCAAAGATATAGGAAAGATATAGATAGCTAAAGCTAGGTCTGTTAGTTACTTTATCGTTGTGAAGTTATGTTTAAACTCTCATTAAACTTTGTAACTATTAGGTCTTTTCAAGTGTTAACACGCTTAAAAGCGATTTTATTAAGTAACATCAGATGTTACTGATGATGTTAACATCAGTTAACATAACATAATTAATAAAAAAACATAAAGTCAAAAGATAACCTCTTCTGTTAGGATTCGGTTAAAAAAGTTGCATTAGCAAAGCAAAGTAGGGGCAATATAAGAGGTAGGTACGAGACTTAAAGTTTGTGTTGTCTTGTATCTTCTAAAAGTGAGGGCAAATTGAAGAAATCTCTTTTTTATTTTTAACGGACTCCAAAAAGAGGAAGTTACCAAATTTGACAGTATGTTTTTACTGTCTTTCGATCACTCGGCCAATAACGTAACAATTTTGATGGTTTTGGAGAGGTAGGTCATGATTCTGAGGTGGTCCCACATTAATTTTATCATGATCTGACCAGTGGTTTCTGAAATACTTAATACTCAATGTTGCATAAAATTTCATATACGTTGGCGACGTCATTGCCAATGCTGTCATGAATTTAGATAAAAATTGTTGCATTTTTGAAGTATAACTACTAATGGGTGACAAGAATGATTCGTAATCATTAGCTATCTTTCGAAAAAAAGAATTACTACCAAACCGCAACGTGGCCTCGTTGAAATAATGTTTTTGCAATTTTACTACATTTAAATTATTTCACTCCAATTGATAGTGCTCTGCTTTATTTTATTTAAGTATTTAATTGAAAAAAACGAAGCATCACATCAAGGATTGAGTTACCAAAAGTATAAGAATTTATGACTTGTTTTATGTCTCATGCATACCAGGCTCAGCACATTACGGACACGGATTCAGCGAGGGCGCATTCATCCCTTAATTAACATTTGTAACCGAATATGTGTTGTGTATTCGGATATACTAGTAGAAACTCATAGAGACTTTTGGTAAGAGAATTTTGTCGCTGAATTCCGCTCGAAAGAAATTCGAACGCAATAAATCCAAAGTAATCTATGGATCTGCCTAGTCATGCTTTTTTCGTGCGGAATTTCAGTGGGAATTTCAATTGTATGGGGCGCCATTTTGTTTCAGAATTTCGAAACGGGATCCCGAAAGGAAATTCCAAATTCATGTGGCAGGTCTTACAGGCCTTAGGTTAGAGTATAGGGGACATACCATGTTTCGTGAGATCGCGTTCGTTGCTTCTAAAGTCCGTTGCGTACTTAATAGCGACTTCTAACTCTGAGATTGGCTAAGACCGAGATGTCTGCTCATTTGTCGCAATTCAGATGTTATGTTGCCGCCTTGCTAATTCATCACAAGTAACTCATAATTGTATGGAACATGAATGAACCGATATTTCACTACTCAAAAAGATCATCCGTTCGCTTCTTTGCTTTCCATCCAATTAGAAAGTATTCCTGTCTGACCTTGTATTTACCCTTTATTGCCTTTCATAACTTCATTCACATACTTACCACCTCCTCTTTATTGGAATCTTTTGGCAAGTGCTATCACCCACAATTTTAGAGTAGATAATTAATAAAAAATATAGAGTTTATGTGAGCAAGCGCCAAGTGTTATGAGTATGACCAAGGACAGTATAAACAACCGCCGTCAAGTTCAAGATAAATAAGTACTTAATATAACAACTGCGATGTTCTTAAAACAGGTAGGTACATAATATTCTAACCTGCCTGGTAAGCTAGTCTGTCTGACTGAGTAATTATTTCAGTAAGAGAACGAGAAATACCAGCTGAGACATATTGTGATATCGTCGGCTCAGAGCATTAACCTGCTTAAAGCACAGTAAATCTACAGAAGAGACACAATCACTACGCATTTTTAACCCTTTCGAATGGTATCAAAAACAACATAATGACAAAAATTGACTTAGCAGGTTTACACTCTAAAGGATAGCGCCCACTGTTGACGGGGCGGAGCGTGTCGCTTTACTTTAGTATGAGCTGTTAATAGTTGATCAATTTAAATAAATCATGCAGCTCAATTTCTTATAGGACTTGTAAATAAAACTATATAATTCTTATTTGATAAATATTTAAAATTTATTACCAATTTCGTTTGCTTATAAACATTACAAACTCCATATTCGGGCTATCTACGAGTTACCAGTGATAAAATCTTAAAAACCCTAAATATATAACACAGATATACTATAATTTTAAATTGTAAATACCCACAATAGTTAAATTCATTACCTTTCAGAAAGCATTTAATGTGCGCTATGTCTAAATTATTATTGACAACTATGAACAGTATAATTTTTTTTGCTGTAAGTCTGCTTTTTGTAGTTAAGTATAAACTTAAAACTGAAAATCCTACGTAGAATTTTCTTCAGTGATATATCTCAGTTTTCAATCATTCATAGCTTTTGAAATATATATTTTGTTTTCGACATCGTGTATGATTTTAGGTGTGTATAATAATAAGACCAATTGTTAATTAAACAATCTAGATTTTTCCTTTTTATTTCCGCGGTTTCGAGCGGTTATAATTATATTTTTCAGTATGTTCAGGGGCGTCTTAGATTAGGCTGGGGCTCTAGGGCACACGCAATTGGGGCCCTTTTCGAATGTAAAGAAATCAAACTTAACAATTTTTTTCATTATGATTTTTTGGGTAATTAATTACATTATTTTATTACAGCATGTTATTGACATTGGTAAGCCGCGGTTTTTTATGATTACGATGATAATATTCTGAAGAATGTCACTTTCTATGCTCATAATTATTGACAAATTACTTAGTCGTCCTTTAGCTGCGAAATAGAATGCTCCCGAATTAGTGCAACGTGAAAAACGTAATGCACCCAACCAAAATATTTTAAAGTTAAAATTGAGTGAAATAGTCCATCCCTCGGGGCCTTCTGAGTATGGCCCTGGGCACTGGCCCCGTGTGCCCTTATGGTAAAGACGGTATTGAGTATGTTAGTATAAATGTTTCCATTTTATGTGGACAGCATTTGCCAAATTGTATGTTTGTGTTGTTTACAAGAGATACAAAAGTAACTTAACACGTTGTGGAGATTTATTTATTAATAAATATCTCGATAATTAACCACCGACACATCGTTGACAGGTCGTCATTTCTGCCTTTAAACAACATAAGACAATCATTTCCATTCCTCCACATTTTTTAGATATAGCTAAATGTGACTTGTAAAAAACAATAGGAAATGTAGTACGAGTACGTACGAGAAGTCATCGAACAAGCATACACGTAGTATTGTCTTATTTTTGAAGCTCACGGCTCCCCCGATGGTAAGAGATAACTGTGGCCTATCGACACCATAGATGTTGCAGGTGCGCCGCTGTCCTATGGCCGGGATGTTAGGCCTTTTGTGCAAGTCTACCGGCTACCCTACCCTCTGGGTCAGAACATGACGGAGTTATGGCGGCAGGAATAGGTAGAACGGCATAATAAAATCCCTGCCCAAAATGTATCAAGAAAAATGCGTCAGTAAAAATTGCCGGCTTAATTATTGTTAAAATCGATGGAGTTAACTTTGTAGGGGGAAACATAAATGTTGGCGATTAAATATGTTTAAAACAATTGGTCTTATTTATTGAAAATTTCTGGCGTATTTCCTGTCTTTAGGTTACCACTAAGTTGCAAATGTATGTGATAGTCATTTCTCTCAAAAAATGCTGATTTTTATTAATTTAAATTTTTACCATATCTATAAGTGAACAATATTCCTAGAATTTAATATAATGTTATTTTTATAAAGGATGAAAAGATAACCTACTCAACAAATCTTTTATAGGGTTCGGGTTGAAGATTTAATGATTTGGAATAAAAAAAATTGCTGTCAATAGGAAATTTTTAAACTTGTTGATGCCAATAGTTTCGTTTGATGTACCTAAATATATTTATTTCTCATAAAACTGGCAGTGTTTGTAATTTACAATTAAAAAATCGCGGTAAAAAAATAACTACAAAAATAAAATCCTTAATAAAAGTTTGTATTTATAAAAAAAGTACTAAAAATCGAAATCACAATAATGGTGACTTAACCTAAATTACAACTAAAATGTCATTTTTGTTTTTACAAAACCGTTGTTAAATAATCATGAAACATTTTTGTTACTAAAATGCCATTGCAAAAAATGCGTATTTTTTTGCTCAATTATTGGCAAAGACTGATGTTTACACATCCACAAGTACATATCTGCATTTTGTGACAAAAATAGTAACAAAAATCGTAATAACACTCATAACTTTTAAATTACAATATTAAGTAGATTACAATATTGGTATTACAAATTATATACAAAAAGATATTGGTGGTTTGAACACATTACTTACTACTTAGTGTACTTTTAAGAATCTAAAAAAGAAGAAAAGGTCGAGTTAAAAATGTCATTGCGCGTGCTTACGTATATAACGTGTAGTTCTCTTAGTTAGTTGTGCTAAGTGCTATGTGTTTTATTTTAATTTTTAGTCCTTGACACTGTCGCGATACTTAGTGTGTTCATGAGGAATGATGTACAACATGTAGCTGAATTTCATAAATCTTTAAATATTTAAATGAAATATAAACAGGCTGTCTTTTACAATACGTGCGACATTAAAAACCATCGCGATAGTCTCTAATACCAAAAAAATATATAGAACACATAGCGAGTTTTGCACGCGCAGGGACGATATGCTGCACTAACACATTATGTGATGTAGGTTTACGTTTATAAATAAATGCATTTTTGTGTCAAAACACAAATTAAAAATAAGGTAAGAATTTACTCTTTTTTTCATCCTCTACAAAAATCCTTTTATAGAATTTAAATTATAACACTAATTATTTATTTTAAACTTTTTATTAAACTAACGTTTATGAAACACTGTTAAAATTACTATTAACCAATTCGTTAATCTTATACGTACTTTAATGCATGTTTAAAATATCTAAAAAATCATATATTAGGTGATTTTTTTTAGCAGATATTTAACTACTTTATCTTTTGATTTCTTATGTGATAAGGTACACCTAATGTTAATAAATAATTGATACAATATTTTTTGAGAATATGTTACTAATATCTCAGCCATAAAAACATTTTACTAATTATTTAGAGTGTAATCAATACTCGTAACAAATGTTCACATATTATTTTTTATCAAAAAGAAGGGAAGCCCAGGAAAGTGCCATAGTTAACTGTCCAAATTCCCTCTTGGACTTTCCTAGCAAAATGTTTCTATTATAATTCAAATCCGAAAAAGAGTTTGAGGATAATCGTTAGTAAAAAATGTCATTAAAAATTCTACCATATCTCAGTATGAAACACATGTAAGCACTAATTGAGCTTATGCAGTTTTTTATTAAAAAAAGTTTCAACTTTAAATAATACTACTTTGTGACGTCTTTCTTGAGATGCTTTTACAAAAGAAACAGTCTTAACTCGGGTTCGTTGATATACATGTTTGAGATTCTTAATCCTATAAATTCTTAAATTACATAATTTAATGAAAGAAATCGTCAAGCGTAAACACATTACGAATTAATGATTGCAAGAAATAATGTCACTGACTCTTCTTATAATCGCTTTAAAAAATAAATTGTAAAAATTATACATTCTTCAATCTTTTAATTCATAACATGTTACTTGATACTTAAATAGACATAGATTAAAAATTGTTTACTATACATTTAAAAAAGCGGCAGTATAACAGTCGTAAACCTTGCAATACTTTTAATATTTAATGGAGATGTTCGAAAAGCTAACTTTTATGACCAATTATTGGGAATTTTTGTAATACCATTTTGACTTGACCAAACTAAGTGCGGTTAAACGTTTTGTTATTTTTTATACACAAATCAAGAAATTTACAGTGACTACAATGAAATTAAAATCGATATTTATCGCATGTTTTAGGAATTTTCAAAACACACTTACAAAGGAAATTTAATAAAATCTTGTTTCTTATATATTGTAATTAATTACTGGCATTCGTACACACAAAATTGACACCAAATGTGAATCTCGTTATTATTTTCTTTTATATTAAATAATAAGTATTTAACCTAACGTAACATAATTCGTAAATTAGTACTAATAATTCAGATTCAAAAGTGTCGTAAGAAATTTTGCCCTTTGTACTTTTATTAAATTAATTCCTTTGATTTTATTGATTACAGTAAAGTGTTGCAAACGTTAGGCAAGTCCGAACATAAAAGCCAAAAATATATTGAAACTTTAAAACTATATCAAAAAACTTACTTTTAGTGAGATCATTAATTAAGACATTAAAAATTTGTTACATTAAGTCTTAATAACATATTTTTATTTTCTATATTGATATGAATAATTTGTAACAGGAAATCTAAAACTAAGTTAGTATCGAACACCTCCACTGTTAGTGGGATAAAAAACTTTAATATCTGGCACTATTAATAATAAATCGAAAATATCTGTCACTCTCATAATCGTCAAATGTCAAAGTAGACTCAAGTAAGTCCATACTAGTAACTAGTACTCGAAAAAAGGAACGATAATATATAACAAAAAGTTAACCTTAAGATTATTCTTAAAAAAGTTGCGTTAATATTTTAATTTTCAATCTTTAATATTTAGATTTTTGAAATACCTAATATTTTTCATGGATTTTAGAAATTAGCATTATTGAAAAATCAAAACTGATCTAAAATTTAAATTTTAGCGAGAATTGCATCTGTACTTTAATGATTAAATACAACAAAAAACAACATTGTGGAAAATAATATTTCGATTTAACCTCTTGACATTTTTGACGTATGGCTTGAATTGAGTGACAGTTTTCGACTTACGACTTAAACAGCGGTATCTGGTTTCTTTTCTGGGTGTTTTGTGTTGCCATTGCTGATGTAATCCCCATGGTCGTGGGTTGGATTTTCTGATCCCTTGACGTCATCATGGGGAGGCAGTGGCGCTTCGGAATCAGCCCCATCAGGGATGTCGGTACGATGGGATCGTCCTGCCACATACCAATATATTAGGCGATCAAGAACCATGTGCTTGTTTTGTTAGTATGTGCTTCTAATGTGTTGCGTGATTTTTTAAAGCGTAGGATTATATTTATTTTATATTGTCAAAATTCACTGTTTGATTTATTACTAATAAATTTCTTTGTTGCCATCTATTTTTTTCCCAATTTCAATTATTTTAATTTGTTTCATTCAAAAAAGATTCGATTTAATTCAAACATTTCACTTAGATATCATTTATAAAATGTTTTCAACATGCTCAAAAATTTATATACATTTTTCAATTTCAAATTCATAGCAAACAAATTACAACTATCTTTTTATTTCTACTCTTTTGTAAAGTTGTGTTATTTTTATAAAATCTGTAATTTTTAAAGTCTCACGTAAATGTTTGTTCATTTGTTTTTACAATAAAGTTGCAAATATTTTATTTTTTGTGTCTGTTTAGAATTAAATGTTTGGAATTTATTAATGTTTGAAAAATAAGTTTCTACAAATTGTTTATAAAGCATAAATAAATAAGTTTAATATAATAAAGCTGCACCCACCGCCACCGTCACCATTTTAATTATTTTTTTTTACCACGACTATGTTTTGAAAACAGATTTTAATAAATTTGTAAAATATTTGACAAGCTTAAATTTTATTAAACCCAGTCTTCTCATAAAAGCGCTTTATTAACAATAATGATGTCATTAAAGAAACGTATTACTAAGAAAAATATCTAATTCATGCAAAACATGCTATTAAAAGTAACAATAGAAAAAACAGACATGCAAGCAAAACGCACATGCTAGAGATGAGTTCTTGATCGCTTATTATATTGCTATGCTATAAACTTATTAAATATAAACGTTTAATTCAAACACTGCCATTGGTCATAACTATCCGTTTCAAATGATTAAAACTTTCATGCGAAGATCTTTTACATTTTCCAAAAAAAAAACAATGAAGTGACAATAAAATGGGCGGGAAAATATGATAAATTCCGTAATAATTATGCAATAAAGGTGGTAATTTTGTTAAGCACTCACTTAACTCATTTTAAGTTATCGCTATCTTCTTTCAAAAAAAGTAATAGAAAGAGAAAAAATATTTTTAGTGCTGTTAGATTAATCTGTACATATTTCTAGAGAAGTTTACCTATTCCTCGAAAAATGTTAATTAAAAAGGCTACAATTTGATAAGTCCAGACTAATCTGACATGTCTTCATTTTTCCAATACTTTGTAAAAAATTAGATACCTATATGTACTTCAATATTTTAAAGTGTAAAAGTATATCCTATTAACCTCATTTCAAAAGTGAGTATTGTAACAATCATAGATAATTTATTATCTGTGATAAGTCTTAAGAGTAATCTATGTAACAGCGTCTGGCAACCCAGCGCTCAGAAAAATACATACAGTCATCCATAGTGGGATCGGAGATATAGACTGAAATTAAGCAACTACAAAACATAACTTCTATTATTGAAAAGTTCCTCCACTTGGCCGATCGGAATCCGTCAACATCCCAAAATACGATCGTTACAAGTATAACTTTTAAGATACTAGAGGTAAGTTATAACAGGCAAATCTTGATATCTGTTATCCCTGTTATTGTTATTCAAAAATAGCAACACGAAATATCTGTTATTATGTGGGTTGATAGTCGTCAAAAAATGAAATCATTACGAAATTTACAAAAACGTAAAGAAGTGTTACAGTAAAAAGAGATGATACCCAGGTATGGATGCAAAAGTTTGTAAGAATGGATGGATGTTTGTTACTCTTTCAAGCATAAACTGCTAAAAGGATTTAGATAAAATTTTACCTCATTTTAAACGCGGGCGACGCCGTAATTGGAACCTAGTTTTGAATATATTATTCGAATAGGTGTAATAAGTTGTGTCTGTTAGAAAAAAAGAACTAAGGAGTTAGGGAGATGAATGAGATAGATTTTAAAAGTCTTCCCAACCCAGCTATTCGCAGTAAATAGATATTAAGATACTTGATCAATTTTTTTTCGTCTCTTGAACCATTATACTCAATATGTTTATTTTAATTATAATTTATTGCAATCTTAAAAGCGAAAAAAGTTATTTTCCGATTTATTGTACTCTTACCTTTAAAATGCGGGAAATTGGTATATACTTCAATGGGGAAATTAAAGGAAGCAAGCAATTTTAATCAGTTATTAAGTATACATTTTCGATACAAAACTGTAACTTAATGATAAGTTTTGAACGTTAGTTAACGTCTCTGAGTACGGCCGTATATTTTGTAAGTGATATGCTTGATACAGAAAACCCTTCGCACCCTTCGAAAAAAAAATAATTATATACTTTAAAAGCCATAAAATACTAGAGCAGTTAATAATTCGTCTCAATAATTGTAATCATTTTTTATAATTTTTACTACATGCATTTGAAACGAATAATTATTTTATAAAGTAAAAATATATGAAAATAGAAATACACAAAACATATTTTAACACATTACCTAAAAACCTTAACGATAGCCTGTTGGAAAACATATTTATTTAATGTGGTAAAACATACATATTTATACTACGTCGAGAAGGAAAAGCAACACGCTATCATTGTTACTTGTAAAAATTTCCAATTAATAAAAAATATTTCGTTCACAAATCTTAATAGGTACTTTTTTTAAAGTTAATTTGCCACTTTCTGGGACTGACTAAGACCTTTAGGCCATGCTGCTTAATACGCACTGAGTGTTGAGTGTGAGTTTGGCACGAATTCACTTTACTACCGCGTTTGCGTTTGGACGATCCAAACGTATGGAATAATTTAGTTGTTTCGACTTTTCGCTAGAGGCGCTGACAATAATTCCAAACATTTATGTCATTAAACGTAAACGCGATAGTAATGTAAATTATTTCAAAAACTCAAACTTGGCACACTGCTTTTATCGGCTGTCAAGAGTTGACAACCCATGTTTTTAGAACGTTGTTAAAAAGCAAAATGGCGGTTCGTACTAAAGAGCACTAACTCTATAAAGTTTTTTAGAGTAACGATGTCGGTAATATTTTAAAACCTAGATCGCGAAAAGTCTGACTTCGGGTTTTAAGTACTTATTATTTCTACAAGCAACACCAGTAAGAAACTTTTTTCTTCGAAAATATGAGATTAACAGCAGATACAATGATAAACATGCTATAATGGTAGATCATTTTTAAAATGCATTACTCGTTTTTAGTTACATTGTAAATTTTTAATCATCTTAATCAAAACAACACCAGCCCACGTTAAATAGGGGGTTCGTGTATAAGATAAAAAAACTACAAAATCCAGGCACATAACAGTATATTTTCTTCTCTATCACACATACATCTCCCACACTATTCACGTTCACTGTAACATGCTCACCATGCTTAATTATAAAACTGTTCATTCATTCGTTCATTTAAATAGGTCTGAGAAATTTCAGTTTCATTCCAATTAAAGGGGTATCAAAATTGGTTAACAACATTTTAATACTAATATGGCATTACGTAAATTATCAAAAAAATACAAACCTGTTTAAAATGATTAGTAGATTAAATTTAAACAAGGAATATTATTTTTTTAAGGCAGTCTTAATTTTGAATTCAAAGCATGATTCGACTTCCTTTCTTACTTAAAAATTTAAATAAAACTCCTTGTTCATTATCATTATTAATTTATAAAAATAAATTGAATTTAAAATTATACGTAAAAATCATCTGAATACAATAGCAACACTTATGTTACAAACGAAATTCGAAATGAAAATCTTTAGAATGTAATAAAAAATATAATAACAAGTTTTATTTATTAAGTATTTAATTTTAATTAAATCCTCAACCGCCAATATTTTAACTAAAAATAAAAATATTTAATTCAGATGATTTTCTATAAGCAAAAATATAGTTTAAGCAAAATACATACCAGCAAAACACCATCTGTTTGTGATTCTCGCGAAGACCACTAAAGACACAGCTATTATGACCACCAGCAGAGCTACCACGATACCGACTATGGCACCTGCGTCTAGGTCTACACCTGTAATAATTACCATATGGTAAATATAATACAAGTATTACGTTAAAACTAATGTTTTTTATATAAGATTTTATTTGGCAAAAATTCCAATCATATCAACATAATCCACAAATAAGAGTAAATAACTTGAAACAGGCAAATTCATTCATAATATGAGCATGTTATATTATAAAAACATAATTTTGAGTGACGTTGAGCTGCAAATATATAAAAAATACAACATAAAAATAATATATGTAAAAAATGCATTTACTTGTCTTGATAAGGCATATCAAAAATGTTAATGATATATTTTTATTAAATTGGAGTTATAAAAACCCTCCAGCATATACATATAATAAAACTAATCTGTACATAAAATATTTTACTAAACCATTAATTTTACGTATTATATACAGGATATATAGCCCAATTTATATATTTATTATATATTTGTTATCATTTTTGTTGGTTTATTTGTTTGTTCACTTTTCACGCAAAAACTACTAAACAGATTATTATGAAATGTCGTGCAGTAGTAGCTTATAGCTCAAGACAACGAGCAGGGTGTCTTTTTCTCTGAGAAAACATTCGTTCTCACCACTAACCAAGAAAAGTCACTTCAATATGTGTACGAAGAACACAACAACAGCTGGTTATAGATAAACTGATTGACATTATAACAAATAAAAAAAAGAGTGAAAGTTATTCATCAAATCAAAGAATAAGTAATAGTATTTCGTATTACGTAGCGCACAAAGAAAGCAAATCCCTAAATAGCTGCATTCATACGAAGTAGCACTATGTGTTATAAAGATGTTACCAAAACCATGAGGTTAGCAACACATTAGCCAATAAAAAAAACTAACGAAATTTATGCGACAAAATTACAACAATGTTGTATTTAATACTCACTGACATCAAAAATACCTACACGCAAAATTTAATAAAAAATATACAGGGTAACTTTCAAAAGCCAAAAAAGTTAAGGCTAAAATGATAGTGCATTATCAATATTAATTACCAAAATGTAATATTTACTTTTGTGAACATTAATTTATAATAGTCCGCGTTTATACATCACTTGTTGTCACGCCACATTGTCGTCACCAGCCGGCGTCATGACTAGTACTACTAGTACTAGTAGTAGTAGTAGTACTACTACTACTAGTACTAGTACTAATACTAGTACTAGTACTAATAGTAGTAGTACTACTAGTCATGACGTCACCAGCCGGCGCATGCGATTGCGGTCGGGGTTTACGTTAGAACCATGCATTTTGTATTTTTTTGTCGGATAAAAAAAATATTTTATTATTACTTCGTTAATTGTTATCGATTCCCAAACCTCTCTTAAAATTTGGCTGGTTCTTTAAATGTTACCCTGTATATATAAAAAGGTAACTTATCCTTACTTTACTAGAATAATAATTTAACTACCCTAAGAATGAAGAAATATAATATAAGTATATTTTAAAATAAAGTAATGCAACTTTTACCAATATACAAATATTAACTATCTACATACATTAATGTTAAGAAATGGTTAGAGCATTAATAAAAATATAGAGAAGCTAAAATACTTATTTATGTTTGTACATAAATATTACTTAACTGCGTTACAATTAAATTCTAAATAAAAAATAAGTTAGACAAACATTCCTCTATTTTTTAACATTCATTCGCATTCGTCACACTTTTTTAAAATTATAATGCTTTAAAATCATGCTTTTTCAGCTTAACATTATCTGTTTTGTCTCCATTAAAACTAGTACGCAGCTCGCATAAAAATAATAGGATGCAAATTACCATATGCAAAAACTCCTATATTACTACACAAAAATCAGTCTATATCATTGCATTTTCTTTTAAAGAAGCTTCTGTTTTTTCTTACCATAAACATCGAAAATCAAGAACGATGTATTTGCTCTGCGAGCTGTCGAAAACAATGTTTTTTAGAATATGTAACTCTAGTAGGTATAGACGAATATACTTATATCAAATATTTGAATCATAACTTTTGACCAGAATATGAATGGAAATCTCCGTTTACTAATTCGATTTAATTAGTCAACAGATAATATTTTTCTATTTTTTCAAGTTATTTTATTACCAATTACACCTGTAGAATTAAAGAACTGTTTCATATTTTGCTTTAGACTCTAGATACTTGGCTCCGAATATAAATAAATACTTTCAGAAGGGAACTTTAGAAACACATTTCAAAGTAAAAAAAATGGCGATTTCCATGCATTTCTGTCGAAAGTTTTGTCTGACTCGATCTCTAGAGTTAATCTTGAACCTCGATTCATGCAATATAGGGTATGGAAACGAGTATGACAGTTGAGGTACTCTTGACGTGTTCAATAGTAGCGAATCATTTACATTTAGTCAAAAAAAAAATATCGGATTCGTTGAATTTATCTGTAATTGAATATTAATAATCCCCTAGTATTGTGTTCCAAACTACCTAAAATGACATATAAGATTCCAATTTCCAATTCATAAAACATCGATATCCGAGAGTAACCCTACTGATTAAACTCGATTTTAATTAAGATATAGTCAGTTTAGCTGGTAGGCTTTCCCCGTGTTGGTCCGGGCTCCTTTGCAGAATAGACCATCTGCCTTCCTGCCAGGCAGTTCGTAAAAGGCGAACATAGGCTTACCGTCACTAACACCGTGGCATCTGACTAGATGGTAGAGTTTCGCAGCGACTCACCTGGATTGGTACCATCGCCTTACCTATACCTGCCGCCTATACCCTCCAGTTTGGAGGGTAAGGCAGCCGGTAAACTTACTTTTGCTCGAGGCCTAACATCCTGGCCTCAGATTGGCAATGCACCATTACCACCTTTGGTGTCTCTAGGCGCCGTGAATTTCTTACCATCAGGAAATCCGACTGCTTGTTTGCCTTCCAATATCATAAAAAAAAGGCACGGGTACTAAGATGTCATGTTTAAATGAGGCCAACGTTCAAAACATGCGATTGCACTGACTATCCAAATTTCTACTTGACTAATGGCAAAAGCTAACGCTAGTGCCAAAAACCAAAGAAAAAAGAAAAGAATTAGAATCGTAACTATAAATACGTAACAAGAGTTTTGGCGTTACGAAAGAATATGGTCGCATTTTTTTCGTAATTATTGAATTTTGTGTAAATTATTAGTAAAATTAGTTAATTTAGGTGTGAATTTGATTAAATTTGTTCAGTGAAAGTGCACAAATGAAATAATCATGAAAAAATGAGTGTATCGTGTATTTGCTCGCTGTTGCTAAATCTCATTAGATGGGCTTGAGTAACGAAGCCACCGCTTTACTTAAGACCCTGACATGACTTTGTATATAGTGACTCATGACTGTTACGAGAATTATTTAATACGGAAGACGTGGCAGCATGGCCTAAAACAGAGGTTCCCAAACTTATTTCATGTAACGCCCACTTTGAAAATCAGTTGTTTTGTAGCACCCCCCCCCCTCGTTTTTTTCTTGTCAATAACCTCAATAACATATTTGTTGCGCCTAGTTTAAAAAAAAACATTTTTTTCAAGATTTATACCGCCCCCCTCTAGGCTTCCAGCGCCCACAAGGGGGCGTTATCGCCCACTTTGGGAAAGGCTGGCCTAAAAGGAGCCTTAACTGGTCCCAGAAAGGGCAAATTAACAAAAAAGAATATAAATAATAAACAACAACTAGATTCTAAAGGGCACGCCATTTTGTTTGGGCGAGAAAAAAATTTGTATTATTTTGACATCCCCCGAATTTTACCAGATATATGGTAATAGATTTAAGATTAGAAATCGTGATATTTTATATCAGTTGCCAGGTAACCGCTGTTATTTTTCATTATAAATAAAACTATCTTAGCAACAAAACTCTAGAAGGCCTATCTTTATCTGTAGATAGGTTATTAATATTGGCCGATAGACACTTGTGTGACATATATTTTTTTAATTTAATGTAGGTTAAACTGCACAAAATTTTAATTTAATTTGATTTTTCATTAAATTTTTGCAAAAGCCAAAAATTCAAGTAATATTATAATGACCATTTAAAACCATGACATCGCGAAAACATAGTCACAAGATTTTAATATTTCTATAAATAAGAAACATACCAGCTGGTTCATCCATGGTGCTCAATCTCAGCGTAAACTCCTCTCTTCCCAAGTCATTTTCCACTCGGAGATGGTAGGGTCTGTCCACATCTTCCTTTGCTACACGCCTTAGTATCAGTGTCACGTTGTAGTAACCACCTCCCTGGAATACAGACACGAATTTTTGTAATGATCGTTTCAACCTTTGGAACTTGAGTCCAGGACACACAGACATATTTTATATATTATATATAATATGTAAGTACTAAGTAATGTAAAGTGTTGATATCATTGTGTGACTTACGGCCAATGTTAATAAATAATAATCAATCCTAATCCAAAATTTGTTGTCCAAGATTGATATTTTGATCCATTTTTATGTTATCGCTTGCCAATAACATATCTGTGGACAGGATAAATATGGCAATTAGGTATAGGATAGGCCGGCGGATACGCAGCAATCTAGATTGCTTGAAATCCATTAGATTGAGATACATTGGCCGTTAGTGTCTTCGGCTAGTCGTGGGTACCCTGGTTGTGCATCTGCCTGCTTCTTCGGGGATATAGGCGTGAAGATACTTACTTTACGACTATTTACCTATATAAACACATACCTGCTAATATTTTAAATTTGAATTTAAGTTTGTTTGTTACACTTTCACGCGAAATCTACTTAACCAATCATTATGAAACTTCGTACACACATTCTCGTAGGTAGGTATTAAAAGAAACATAAAATACTCTCTGTGGTTTATAGGTCCAGGTGTTGGACTTGACTTCGTGAGGTCCTGGGTTCGATTCCTGGGTCGGGCAACAAATAGAAAAAGTGTTTTTTCCTATTTTCTAATAAAAAAAATGTTACTTGGGATTGGATATATGCACTGTTGGTGATAAGCTTACCACCTGTCACATTGTGGGACTAAGTGTCTTCGGCTAGTCGTGGATGTCCTGGTTGTGCCTTTGCCTAAATCTTCGGGGATATGGGCGTGAATTTACTTTTTTTAGGATACTTCTTCTATGACTTAAACGCGAGCGAAGCCCGGGTAAAAACTAGTATGTTTATAACAATATAGGCAAGTGGATTAAACTGCAACTGTGTGCAAATTTGTTTAAATTCGGTTAAGTAGTTTAGGACAAACAACGTGTCACGTATTTTATATATTATATAAAAAAATTTATATTGCAACTACATATTACATACCAAATGTACAGGCACCAAAGCTATAAGCGGTGAATCCTCAGTGTTCCTAGATGGCGATACAATATGTTCTCCCACCGTCCACTCCACCACCGGAGGAGGATTGGCCCGAACGGTCACATTCAAACGACCTTCCTCCCCGATCTTGAGGCCGAAGATGGTGATCATACCAGCTTCCGTTCTTTTTGGTGGGTCTAGAAAAAAGAGATTTAGTTAGTAGTTTTATTTATTTATAGATCTAGTTAGTAGGTCTAGAAAAAAGAGATTTAGTTAATTGCCTCTGTGGTCTAGCGGTTCAGTTGTTGGACTTGACTGCATGAGGTCCCGGGTTCGAATCCCGGGTCGGGCAACAAAAATAAAAAACGTTGCTCGGGATTGGATATGTGCCCGGTTGGCGATAGGCTTGCCACCTATCACATTGTGGGACTTAGTGTCTTCGGCTAGTCGTGGGAGCCCTGGTTGCGCCTCTACCTACCACTTCGGGGATATGGGCGTGAAGATACTAGTTAGTAATTTAATCGCCTCTGTTGTCTAGCGGTCCGGTGTATAACTTGACTTCTTGATATCCCAAATTCGATCTTCGGGTCGGGCATCAAAAACTATTTCTTTTTTAATTTATCTTCGACGTACGACTTATAATACCCCTATTATAGGTTTAACGTGTCGGTGTTTCTGTGATAACATGAACATGAACGGATGGCTCGATTTCGATACAGATTTTTTGTAAGGGTGATCAAGATGCTTTTAAGTTACAATTCATTTTTTTATATGAGAGGTCAGCGAACAAGTACATGGATCTCCTTATGGTAAGAGATAACCCTGGCTTATAAAGACCATAAATGTTACAGATGTGTCGCTGTCCTGCGCTCGAGATGTCAGGCCTATTGTGCAAGTCTACCGGCTACCTTATCCTTCGAGCCGGAATATGACAAAGTATTAATAGCGGCAGAAATAAGTAAGGTGGTGGATCCCTACCCGGGAAAGTTGCTGTACAACACTCTTCCATCTGTGGTCATGTTGGCACTGATATATATTTTAACCGGTGCTCGCCTCTACGAACTGGCAGAGAGGTAGATAGTATATTCTGATCAGGGGCCCGGACCAATACAGAGAAAATTGCGCACTACTCACTTATGTAATGGAAATTTGGCCGCCTCGTTGGTCGAGTGGCAAGCGTACACGACTAACTACATCGACCAGCCACGAGGCTCGGGTTCGATTCCCAAGTCCCTTACGGTGTAGGAAGAGAGTATCGAGTACCAGTCCTCATGATCCTGACAAACCTGTCTAGATCAGACCACGATCAGATCACTCGGATAATATCTGATCGTGGAATGTCAACCTTGGTCTCCCCGGGTACCTACATCCATCCACATTCGCGTTGTATATCTGCTTTTTCAATCTTTCATCTGTCATTCTTTCCACATGACCGAACCAGTGGAGCATACCCTTTCGCATTTTAACACCATCACTTTCTTTCAATCCCACTCTTTCTCGGAATTCACTATTACGAATGCGGTCAGCGAGGGTTACACCACAGATTTTCCGTAGCGCTCTTATTTCGACCACATTTACCCTACTTTCACGCCTTTTCTGACATACCCAACTCTCGCTTCCATACAATAACGTTGGGATAAGCACAGAATTATGCAAAGCGAGTTTAGCTTATTGACTCAAAACCTATATATCTATTTAAGTATATCTATGTATTAGCATAGTTGACTAACACCCATAAAAGAAGCATATAATTTGCTCACTTTGGTGTTAGAATCAATTTGTGTAACTTGTTCAGGAATATAAAAAAAGTCTCCTTTCTGTATGTAAGCACTATCTCCACAGAATGAAAATATACTTACAATGTATAACCAGCTGCCTAGCGACCTCCTTCGGGCTGTCCAAAGCTTCATGCTCTGCTTTGCAGACCAGCCTCTTCCCATTGTCATCGGCCAGGAGGCTCCTAGACACGTTCTGGCTAATTGTCTCTAAATCGCTGCCAGGTTCTTGTCTGATCACTGGTTGGTGAACACCAGCTAGAAGTTGAACGTCATCTGTAAAAAAAGAAAAATTAGTGGTTGTAATTAAATCGTCAGCAATTAGTTAGTTTATTAAGTTTATTCTGGTATCTATTTAAGCATTTCAATATATTAGGATCGTTCACTAACACCCATAACACCAGCATATAATTGGAGTTAGATTCAATTTGTGTAACTTGTCCAGGTTGTAATAAATAATTAAAAACATATTAAAATATTTGCACACCACAAGTTGGTAGAATATGTAGGAACGCTTAAATAATTTTGTAACATCTTTGTAACACTCATATTCCGCAAATAAATATTTTTTCTTTTCTTTCTTTCTTTTCAGGAATATTCAATTGATGTTTATTTAATTAATGAATATTTAATAATTATAAAATTGTTGCTGTACAGTAAAATGGTCGATTCAAAACACAGCATTTTATGGCCACGTTCCTAATTCCAGCACATTTGTTTTAGGATTCCATTTCTATGGTATTGGAAGGTTTCGTAAGAAATAAACGCAGTTTAGATAATGGCTTATTGACAACCAGATACAGGAATGAACACCGGCACTAAACTAGCGGAAGGAGCAAACAGGCAAGGCACTGGTAATACTTTGCACAAGTTCCCCGGGTTGGTCCGGGCTCCTTTGCAGAATAGACCATCTGCCTTCCTGCCAGGCAGCTCGTAAAAGGCTGGCACAGGTTTACCGTCACTAACACCGTGACAAGTGACTAGGTGGTAGAGTTTCACAACGACACACCCGGATTGGTACCACCGCCTTACCTATTCCTGCCGCCATAACGTCATGACGTGTTCCGGTTTGGAGGGTAAGGTAGCCGGTAAACTTACTTTTACTTGAGGCCTAACATCCCGGCCTCAGGTTGGCAACGCACCATTACCACCTTTGGTTTCTCTAGGCGGCGTGAATTTCTTTCCATCAGGAAATCCTCTGCTTGTTTGCCTTCCAATATCATAAAAAAAAAAGTCGCAGAGATGCTAAATGAATATGTCGGCTGCAAGATATCCAGTTAGCATCTCTTCACTAGTCTCTTATGAGCTGTTTGGAAGGATTCGTGTATATTCTCTATTGACTATATTCCCGAAATTAAGAAGGAGAAAATATACAATCACTACATACTCGTAGTATAAAACAAAGTCGCTTCCTCTGTCCCTATGTACCTTTGTATGCTTAAATCTTTAAAACTACGCAACGGATTTTGATGTGATTTTTCTAATAGATAGTGATTGAAGAGGACGCTTCCTATGTATATTTCAAAACCGTGCGAAGCCGGGGCGGGCCGCTAGAATCCAATAAATGAATATGGCAGATTTTATAACAGATTAACAACCCGTCTCAGCTTCGCACGTGTGGACAAACTTCTATGTTATTACACGTATGAACCTTCCTATTCAATTGCGTTATTAAAAAAACAGCATAATATCCGTTGCGCAGTTAAAAGATCTAAGCGTACGGACAGGCAGCGGAAAGTGGAATTATATAGTGATAAGTATTATGTAGTGATAAGTAAAATCTCATCAGCCTACTTGACAAAGAAAGACTAACGGCCACACTCAGAGACACTAATTATCTTATAATCAGTCACTAAGTAGACATTTTCTATACAAATTCATGACTTAATATTAAATGTTAATTTACGTCTTTGAGTGAAATCATAAGACATTTTATTTGAGTCTTAAAACGTACGCTAACAGTAGCAATATTATATTGAGTAAGTTCCATTGCTAAACTTACTCGAGAATAGCGATTGAGAAAAATAAACAATGATCTCATGAAACTTACCTAAGTACCAGGTAATGCGAGCGGCTGGCCTTCCATTTGGCACTACGCACTGTGCCATGAGGGTCTCTCCCTCATTGAAGGTCGACTGCGCCGCCGAGATCAGTTGTGGCTCTCCAGGCGGCCCTGAAAAATATTTACCATTTGAATAAGAGTACTTTGTCATCGCTATCGCTCACTTCATGGAACAGTGTACCTAAATTAGTCTCATGTACGCTAAACCTTCAACCTGAATAATTCGCGTACAAGCTGAAGCACGCCGATCTTTGAATATGCTCGAGTTCTCTTTCCTACAGAATAGTCACTTGTATATTTGACAAAGATATCAGGATGCTCATTTCAATTTATTTATTTCAAATTTCAATTTAAAAGCAATTTATTTTAAAGAGATGTATTTCATATCCCCGAAGAGGTAGGTAGAGGCACAATCAGAGCACTCAGGACTAGCCAAAGACATTACGTTCCACAATGTGATAGGTGGCAAGCCTATATGATTGCCGTTGACGTATTCGGGTTTGGACGGTAAGGTAGCCGGTAAACTCACTATTGCTCGAGGCCTAACATCCCGGCCTCAGGTTAGCAACGCACTATTGCCTTTGATGTCTCTAAACGATGTATATTTCTTACCATCAGGAAATCTGTCTGCTTGTTTGCCTTCCAATATCACAATATCCAAACCTAGGCAATGTTGTTTTTATATGAAAATTGAAAAAACGCTGTCTTTTTGTTGCATCATGAGCTCAAGTCCAACTTTGAGTCCAACACTGGACCTCTAGACTATAGAGACGACAATAAGTAGCTAAAAACTTATCACATTGTGACATTTGCTACGAATTTTACTATTGTTTTTGGAGTCAGATCTTCAAGAGATACGCCACCTGAACCTACGTGAACTGCAGAAAAAAACCCCTTCGATTGAACTGCCCTTGGTCTTCTTATTGTCAAACTCTTAAACGAAGATATTCAACAGCAGATGGATACCTATGAGAAGACACTTACTTGCTACCACCAGCCGCATGGTCCCCGCAACCTCGATGCTGCCGCTCTGAGGAGGCACGATGCAGGAGATATTTCCATTCCATTCGTCTCTGACGTGTTTGATGTGAGCGCCACATTCTCCGAACTGAAAATAAAAAAAACATATTCATCAACTTTTTTTTAAATAAAGTATTTTCATTTCCCTAAAAATGTAGGCAGATGTACAACCAGGGCACCAGGCTCCTGTTTCTCGTATAGACGTATTTTCGCACTTCCACATACAAAATGTTTGCATGTGGGTGTGCTGATATAGGCTGCACTACCAAAAAAATAATATACATACAAGTGTTATTAAAATATTGCTATTTATAATATATATGTTATATTTTAATAAATAGCTCATTTATCAATTAATTAGGGAACTGCTGATTTTTCTTATTATTTATGTGAAATAACCGGTCACACTGGCCTGCGAGTTTGTTAGCAATCCGAAGCCGCCATTATTATAAATACATTAATTGATTCGTGACGATATTTTGTGTTAAGTGAGTTGTGATTTCGCCGCATCATTCCAATTTAAAGATTACGGTGTTTTTACTGGTCTCAAGTGTTTATATTTTTAAAAAAGGACATTCGACGCATTAAAGTTACGTTTGGAAACTTTTTAGGTTAACTTGCTAGTGATTTTAAAACATGGTGAATTTTGTTTAAAATGTCCGTAAACGATTATAAAAAAATGCCAAATGAAGACATGAATGTGATTTATAACAGTTTTCTTAACCTATTCTTACTGTTTTCTTGCATTTGCATCAAAACAACTATTAATGAAATGTAAAAAATTTAAAATTAAAATGTTAAAAAAACAATTTCCGTTTTGCTTATTATTTTCTATGCATGATATAATTGCCTTATTTGATATGAAATTGAGTTGCCCCTAAAATTTCTAATTATTGTAATGTTATTGTACCCTTTGCATTTATAAGTGTTTTTTGTAAGTTGAATAAACGATTTTGTGTTTTTTAAATTTTAGTGGCAATTTGTTTTTTTTATCAACAAATTAAAAAGTAATTAAATATTAAATATAAAAAAACCCCGTTCCTAGTAGTTTTTGCTTGATATACCTACGGGGCGCTACTGTCTCGTAGCTGTGTAAGGCTATGGTTGCATTTATTGTATATGTAGATACAATTCTTCTCTGTGAGTAATATTGTTCTGTGCAGGGCACTTACGACTAGCCGAAGACATTATGTCCCACAATGTAATAGGTGGCAAGCCTATCGATCCAATCCCGGGTAACGTCATTTTTATGAAAAAAAAAATGAAAATGCACAATTTCTAATTTTTTCGTTGCCCGACCCAGGGATCGAACCCGGGACCTAAAGAAGTCAAGTCTGACGTCGGACTGCTAGACCACAGACCACAGAGAGCCTTTTTTATAGGTGAAATAGTCCTTACATATAAGCGATTATATATATAAGGACTATTTCACTGGAGGAGGAGGAAAGCTGTGACTATCAGAAGAAACCGTAAACATCTATAACCAATACATTATAAATGCAAAAGTCTGTCTGTCTGTTGCCCTTTCACAACTAAACCTCTTAACTGATTTTAACGAAATATAGTATGCATATATCTAAAGATCCTAGTTTAAACAAAGGCTATTTTTTCGATAATCTTCTCCCAGATGACTATAACAGGGGATAAAAAGTTTTATGAAAATCGTAACTATAGAAAGTCTTGTTAGGTAAGTGGAATTATATAGTGATAAGTATTATGTAGTGTACTATTTATAACTTAAGAACTTGTTGTTGTATTTATAACTTGTGTGTGTACTATTTATAACTTAAGAATGGCTTTACCCATTTTCCTAAAAATTGATAGGGAGGAAGCTTAAAACCAGAGGAAGGACAATAAGATACTTTTTATCCTGTTTGACTGCGCAGAAATTAAAAAAACAACATTTTATTTTTTCCCACACAAACTGAGCGGGTAGAACTAAGTTCGCCGGAACAGCAGTATGAGATTAAAGATGAAAACACAATAAAGTAAGTGTTGCTATTAAGCTTCGCTTTCGGTAGTATTACTCTTTAATCTCGATTTCATGCAAAATAAATAGAATATAAATAAAATAAAAGAAATAAGAATCGAATATTACATTTTCGATACTCGCAATCACAGTAGTTACCAGCGGATTATTAACATTTAGTTCCAAAAAATTCAACGAATGCGATAAAATAGTTTATCATTAACTAAATGTTAATAATTAGCTAGTATTGTGTTTAAAAATACCTAAATTTACAAATCCAATTCCAATTTCCAATTTGCAAGAAATCGGGATTCATGAGTAACCCTACAGAAGTAGCGTCGTCTATTTAACGGAAGGTTTGAGATCCTGGTTAAAAGTTGGTGACCGTAATCATTTTTAATGTTCATAAGCGACGTTTATGTCTTAAAAAGGAAATTCTTTTTTTTTACATAACTCCTAAACATAGGTCTACAATATGAAAGCTTTGTCACACCTGTAATCCTTGACCCGCGTACACAACTTCTTCATCTTGGGAGTTGGGGATGAGCCGGTAGGATGTAGTGCCAACTGTCATTCTGAAAAATAGAATCGCATATTATGCCATATTCTGTAAAAAGTACCCAGAGTTCCTAGTTCTAGAATTCAATGCATAAAAGTATTCAACATACAAGTACAAAAATATTTTATGTTTCCGAATAGCTTATTACGTATATTTATATACTCTTTGGAATAGCTACTTTTTTTTCGAAATGACTACTGTAGACTTTTAGAACGTCACCGGGCTAGTGGGCGAGCAGAGTGTTCAGCCAGAGATTGAAATATTTATTTACAATATGTTATATAAGTTATGTGTATTGTCATTTACACTATTTTAATCAGTTTGTGTATCCTGTGAATCTGGATATATTCGTGGTCTTTGACTTTTAGTAAATCCAATCCATTCATAACGCACTGTCTTTCCTGTTTTGTCGCTGTAATGTGTATACATTTTTGCGGGGAATTGCAAATTAAATAATTTTACTTGGATTTAAATATGGATTGCGGAAAAGTTAGCCTTATTTTTATCGTATGTTTTATAAAATGACGTCTCTCACTACATAATAAGTGTATATTATAGATGTGTCAGTGCGAATATTAATAAAATTATGCGTGTGAGTGCAACTTTTTTGAAAATTGTAATCCATAAGCTTAGGAGCGTTGACGCTCGAAATATCACCAGACGTGAATTTGGACAATGATGTCTTTGATAGTTATGACAGTGATATTGCCAACCTCACTATCAGCATAGTATAGTAGGTATATATTTGATGTTAGTGTGTTTATCACTTATGGAAGTTAGTTTACCGGTGTCACAATAGTGACGAGCAAAGACGCCATAGGTGAGACGGTGATATCAATCTGGGCAAGTTACCTCGAAACTCTGCTGCCTAAGTTTTTGGTTTTGGATAATATGAGTGATTGATACAACCAAAATAACTTACCGACAAGAGTCAATTGGATAAGGAACCTTGCAAAGGACCGTCAGTTCATCCCCAACTCTTCGTACAGCCTCTCGAGGGGATATGTCCACTTGTTGACCTGGAAATAACGAATAATTGTATTATTCGCCATTATCATACATTCTAGCTGTTGTAAGATTTACAGTTTGATACTCAAAGTACAAAGTACTAGAGGTAGGTAAATCGACAGGAGGATACTAGTGATGTCCTTTGGTCGATAAAATATGTGACATTTTTTTTGGTATGATATTGGAAGGCAAACAAGCAGACGGATTTCCTGATTGTAAGAAATTCACGCCGCCTAGAGACACCAAAGGTGGTAATGGTGCGTTGCCAATCTGAGGCCGGGATGTTAGGCCTCGAGCAAAAGTAAGTTTACCGGCTACCTTACCCTCCAAATCGGAACACGTACTAACGTTATGGCGGCAGGAATAGGTAAGGCGGTGGTACCAATCCGGGTGTGTCGTTGTGAAACTCTACCACCTAGTCACATGTCACGGTGTTAGTGACGGTAAGCCTGTGCTCGCCTTTTACGAGCTGCCTGGCAGGAAGGCAGATGGTCTATTCTGCAAAGGAGCCCGGACCAACACGGGGTATTTTTTTTTACGGGGTATTTTTTATGAATACTTTTATTACTAAGTTAGGGTTGGGTGTTTACGGGTATGCGGTTTTGTATAGGGAGTATACAGTTATACCTATTAAGTCTAAGCAGTTAAACAAATCTCCGTCCACTGTCCACGTCCACGTGAAGATACTTTTTTACTTACACAAATATATATTTCTTGTATTGCCTTATTAACGCTTCGTTAGACGCAACCAAGATTGTTTTTACAAGCTTTTATTTAGTTTCATCTACCATGATATCTGTTGTGTTTATACTTATTTGTACGTCTTGAAAAGTACTTCTCAAATCTCGTCTGCTTCTGGGTATAGCGCTTACAAATAAAACCTTATCACATTTGTTTTTGGTTGAAAACTTGTGTAATAATACGCTAATTATATGGCGCATACGAGGACACATATTAAACAGTTAAAGCTGTCACCATTGCCCATAAAAATTGACAAACCCTCCTCATGAAGGTCCTTACGTAAAAACTTTACAAACAACTAACAAGCAGGCAGGCCTAAAGTCGTTTAATCATAGAGATGATTCATTTATTCTGATACATTTTCAGCAAAGATTTTTTTATAAAACGTATTATATACCCGTTCAAGGACGCTGGACCGGAATTATCCGGTTTGAAGCGGATATATCCGGCTGAAACCGGTTAGGAGATAAAGGACAATATAAGGCGAGTGGAATGCGTTGTAAGGGATTTAACAGTTGAGTTATTTCGTCTATTAGAGGATATATTATGTGCAAACACTGCCTTAACCCGCAAATTCATTTATGTTAGGTAAGTCATAACTGATAACTATGGGTTATCTACTTAGGTACATGAATCCACTGTCTTGTAAAGTGTTAAGTAAGAGCCATTCTCGGATTTTTTAAGTTCCATTGCTAATAACTTGATAATATTTTTAAAGTTTCGTAATGGTGGTGATTCTGCCGTTCACAAATTATAATTATTTAAGATGCATGCTATCTTTTTCAAATTAAACAAAAACAAAAGAGATGGAAGAGTTTAGACATGTCAGATTAGTCCGAACTTGTCAAACCATGATGCTTTTAAACAACGTTTCCCGAGGTCCGAGTGATAGATTAAACATTTGAAGAAATGACGTGTACAGACTAATATGACAGCACTAAAAGTGTTTCGTCTCTTTCTATTACTTTCGGTAAAAGAAGAAGCGATAACTAACAAAATTACCACCAATACCTATAATATTGGTGGTGACTCTGCTGTGCTCAAACTTAACTTACTTTAGATGCAGGCTATCTTTTTAAAATGAAACGAAAACAAAAGAAATCGAACATTTTAGACATGTCAAACTGGTCCGGACGTGACAAATCGTATCCTTTTTAATCAACCTTTCCAGAGTAACACATTAAGGAACTAGAATTGTTTTGTCTCTTTATATTACTTTCGTTGAAAAAGGATAGCAATAATTTAAAATTAGTTTAGGGTGGGCGCAACAAAATTACCACCATTAACTCGATATGCAAAATTTCCGCGGGAGATCTTTATACTTACATAACTACGAGTACCATACCTGCGTGAAGACACGGGCTACAACTAGTATTGTAAAAAATAAATATACTTGTATAGTTACGTCTTTATACATATGGGAAATCCCTTTACGAGATTATTTTGGCCTTGAATCCGCTTACCCAATAACCCTATGGTCCGACCTCACTCTCATAAAACAGGATCAGTTAGCTCATTCTACCGTATTCCTTCAGATCTGTTGTATTCTAATGCAGATCTTTAGTAAGAAAACCTTCATTCCTTAAGGCGAAGGCCATAAGTGTTTAGCCCCATAGCTCAAAGAAATAAGAAAAACACATACAAGCAGTGGCAAAGTCAAAAAGACTCTCCGACCAAAAAACATTATGAAAGCGTAGTAGAGCTATTTTAGGTAGGTAGTTTTTACTTGAAGTAGAAAAATTCTCCTCGAAAATACTCTGCAAAAACTGCAAAAAACCCAATTCGATTTCAATAAGCACGAAAAAATTATGTATTTTCCAAAATTTTCATGGAATTCTATCATCAGATCCAGACTTGGTGGCAATGGGACCACCACCTCGGAAGTACGCTCTTTCAAAAAAATACGACTTTTTAAAATCGATTAAGAATGGACGGAGAAATAGATTAGCATCAGAAAAGTCGAACATAATGTGTCCTCCTTTTTTCGAAGTCAGTTAAAAATGCCTGACTTTGTCACTCAAACCTCGAAGCTGAAACCATGCCAACCATAGTGCAGTGGAAGACCATTAGGCAATAACTAGGTTTTTTCCAAAGATACAGCATCAGGTCTTACTATTATCAAGAAGCAACAAAACAATGACAATCAATGTGATTCTTTCTAGCAATTGTTTTAATTTGACTGAGACTAGAACAGAGAGCGCCATGGAGAAGTCATTGTTGAAGTAATATTTTAAAATTGTAACTCATGTCGTTTTACAGTGAGTATTAAAACAGTAACATCAATTTGTACTTAATATTGTTGTTTTAATTTAGCAAGCAACCTACAATTTTAATGGTAAGAGGTATCTGTCACCCATAGACACCATAAATTCTTACGGTGCGTCGCTAACTTTCCGCCGCGATCTTTGGCTTCTTGTGCGAGTCACCCAACTACCTTACCATCCAGAATGGAACAAGACAATGCACTGACACTGTGAGGGCAGGAATAAAATTATATCACTTAGATATGACTTTGCTAGGGGAATAATCGAGAAATCAAAATTATTACATTGCCACTATTCAACGATGTGACGCCTAAATCTACAAAAGTTTTATGCTTACTATAAGGTTAGATTAATTCGAATCCTTTACTCTTTTAAAATATGAAATAAATAAACATTTTTACGGCATAAGGCAGCGAATAATGTGCGTTACCCCAGCAAGAAAGTAGCACCTAGCCTGATATGAGTGGGACATCACTCTCACTCATACAACCTCACTCATATCACTCTAGGTACTACTTTCTTGCTAGGGTAACGCACACCAGCGGATAAGCAAACGGCTCTACAGATGGTAAGAGACAACCGTGGCCCACAGATACCATAGTTGCGTGATGTGCGTCTCTGATATGTGGCTGGGATGTTGTGCAAGTCTACAAAATCAGTCATATTATGTACAATATCTGCTAATTAATATTACATATTTCGATGACATCTTGTTTTCAATGCTGATACCATGATTAGATATAATACCATTGTTTTAAAAACAAATTATAACCCATCAAAAGTAATGTTTAATAATGCAGTATCAATACACTTCTTCAGCTTTCCTTGTTTCTTAATTTGATCCACGAAAGTCTCATAAAGGCGTTAGATGAAAACTTATGACTTCCAAATGAGGATCTCGGTCTATTCAATTAAACTGTGTGAGAGCGATAGCAATAGGTTAGACAGAGATGTACTGTTGTATGTAACTTGGGTGATTGGTTGAGAATGCAAATGTGTGAATAAAATAGATAATTTTGTTCAGAGCACCGATTTCAATAGTGTACAGAAAGAAATAATCTTGTTAGAAAATAAAAAATCATTTTATATTTAAATTTTAGCATCTTTGGGTAGCTCAGAGACTTGCGTACTTAGTCTAAGATCTCAGCCATAAAAACAGGATGCAAGACTAACATCGATGTGCTTCGATGATACTTATATAGTTGTCTGTAACTACCAAGGGACCCCTTGTTTGTTCTCTTCCTTAGAAAAAGAAATAATAATAATAAAAAACTGACTGCAAAGTACCCCAAATCTCTCGCCTTATCAAGAAGATTCTAAAAATACCACATAAGTTTCAAACTTTCAAGCCGTTTAGCATGTAGCAGGGAACACAAAAATTTACATGTCATACATACGCTCTAACCTCTCTTTCTCAAAGTTGGGTAATTTAATCGGTGATGACCTATGAATAAGTAAAGGTAGTAAAGATTTCTTGGTACGGATTTGGACAGTGAAAGCTCAGTAAAGTACTGTCGATAGCGTACACTTTATGTGGAAACTGACGATGTTGTCTATTTTGAAAAGGAAGTTTGTAATATTTTGTGAGCGTGTGCGTGTGTATTAATTTTTAGAAAAACTTCAAAGCTATAGTGAAAACAAAATAAGGTGTTAGAGGAAATAAAAGCAAACAACTACACTACTACTTATTAGGTAACATGTATGTTATAACTTATAAGAGTTAGTTTGTCTCTAAAAACCGAAGTAAATTGAATAAAACTAGACGATTTCGTTATATGTCTATTATTGTTGTATGTCTGTCGCTTTTTAACTACAAATGGACTTCTTCAGTGCTAGTAAATAAACCCGAGCGCAGCCGAGAGCGGAAACTAGTATTGTCATAAAATATTACATGCCAGTGTTACCATTACAAATACACTCTATGTAATTGTAACTAATGGTATTAGAAATAACCATTATCAGGGTTGTCACTCAGAAGTTTATCATTAATATCTAAAATAATTTGTCCTCGAAATGTAATTATTGGAAATTAAGTTGTCATCAGTTTGAGTAAACAGGATTTCACTTAAGATCTGAGCTAAAAGTAATATGATTATATTTAGGTAAAAATATAATATTACATATAATAATATGTAATTTTTTGTACTCTCTGAAGTTCTATTAAATACAACACCAAAAATAAATAAATCAATTACCCCCGACAAAATCTATGTGTAATGTAGCTAAGAACTATCTCGATCACTTCAGTTTTTAAACGAAAACACACACACGCACACATACAGCTTTTAATAACTTATACCACTCTTTTCGTCGGAGGA
The DNA here is from genome assembly GCA_002245475.1 of Calephelis virginiensis. Taxonomy (NCBI): domain Eukaryota; kingdom Metazoa; phylum Arthropoda; class Insecta; order Lepidoptera; family Riodinidae; genus Calephelis; species Calephelis virginiensis. Next base: position 49,310 of record NJDC01057532.1, on the reverse strand, counting down.
TAAAAAGAGCTCAATGTAACAATATTTGTCTTTATAATAATAAGTTAACTTATAATAAGTTGATAGCCTAATCAACAGAAAATCTGCAAATAAATTTTTTGGTGATGTGTTTCTGTCACAAATGAAAATACATGTGTTTTTGTATTTGAAAAATTTTCGATAACTTGAGAAAAATATATTTAATTCCATATTTATCCATATATTGTACAGGCTAATTAAAATACATTTATCACATATCGCCTCTGTGGTCTAGTTGTCCGGGTGTTGGACTTGACTGCTTGAGGCCCCCCGTTCGAATCCCGGGTCAGGAAACAAAAAAAAATTTGGTTTTTCCAATTTTCTAAGAAAAAAAAAGTTGCTCGGGATTGGATATGTGCCTGGTTGGCGATAGGCTTGCCACCTATCACATTGTGGAACTTAGTGTCTTCGGCTAGTCGTGGGTGCCCTGGTTGTGCCTCTGCCTACCCCTTCGGGGATATGGGCGTGAAGATAGTTACTTTTTTATCACGTAGTATTACGACTTAGTTATTAGTTTTGTAAGTGATAGGTATCTTAGAAATAGATTCGTCTTCAGGTTAAGATATCTATCTCTGTCTTCTTCTGCGAGTCCTTGATTTCCCAAGAGCAAGTCATTGTTTTCCTGCAATTCAATTATATTACCAGTTCATCGTATTTTTCGTCTATCCGTCATTCTTTTTTTAACTGGTATCTTCCATTGAGATGAGCATTTGTTCCACCGATTATAGCGTGATATACGAATATGTCCAGTCCAGTGCTTTTTTAGCTTTAGGGCTTGTGCAAGAGCGTTTGTTATTTCAGTTTGTGTCCAGTGAAATTGTATTTTGTGAATCTTACTAATTTTTAATACACTTTGTCTGCAAATCCCCATGTTTAGCACTCATATATTATACTGGGTAAAAATGCATTTATTGTTTTTTTATTTACACAGAATAATCGCCTTTTAGTATTTTTTTAAGTAATCAAAACTTCTTTCATGATAAATTTGTTTTTCATTCAACTTCTTCTTCATTACTCGTTTTTCTAAATGATACTTGTTTTAAGACCCGACAGAAACCAAAGGGTGTTATAAGTTTCTGTGTGTGACAGTGTGTCTGTCTGTCTATGGCATCATAACTTTTAAAGGAATGGACCAACTACAATGCGGATTTTTTTGTTTGAATGCTGACGTGATCGAGATAGTTGTTAGCCATATTTCATGTAGGTTTTGCCACGGGTTTGTTGAAAATGTTTAATTTTTGTGTTATCTTAGAAACACATAGTTGTCAATATATTTTATTTTATACCCTTTTATGATAATTGGTATTTCAATGCTTAATTACAATCAAGAGCTGTCAACTAATTTTATTTTATATTTTTTAATTGTAATTGATTTTTCCAGGCTGATAACCATGTTAAACCTCCGTCACACCGACTACGTAAAAAAGGATCTTATCATAATTACAATGTCGTTGTTGGGAACTGCAACTATAATAAATATGAAATTTATCCAGTTTTTACAACCCTGTAACAATCACAGTCCATATGAAAGTTAAAATATAATGATAGGGGCAGCCCTACTATCCACAATACCCTCGTAATAAAAACAAATTGTAAGTCGTATACCACTCAGTCGATAACCAACTCTCCAGGGAGGTTGACGGTGGTCGGCTATTTGATTACATTGGAACCATATATCTTAGAATTTTACTTAAAAATTTATGATTTTTTTATAGTCGGTACCTAATAATAGAAGTATAAGCATGCGGATTCTCTATTTAAAAACTGTTTGTCGGCATAACTACTCTTTAAAGTAACATGATAAAGTAAAGCACGGTTTTTTTGAAGGAGAAAGAATTAAGCTAAGTTTTTTGCTAATAAAAGTCATGTCTAAACAGCTTCACTAACACATATAAAAGAGAGACAAAAATGTCTATTGTAAATAGCGTGTAATGTACCTATTAACAATTTTGTGAACAATTTGTAAAAAGCTTTTTTATGTTATTGAAAGGCAAACAAGCAGACGGATTTCCTTATGGTAAGAAATTCACGACGCCTAGACACCAAAGGTGGTAATGGTGCGATGCCAACCTGAGGCGGGGATGTTAGGCCTCGAGCAAAAGTGGATTTGCCGGTATCCTCTGAACACGTCAACGGTAAGCACTGACATTATGGAGGCAGGAGTAGATAAGGCAGTGGTACTAATCCGGGCGAGTCGCTGCGAAACTCTACCACCGAGTCAGTTGACACGGTGTTAGTGACGGTAAAGCCTTTGCTCGCCTTTAACGAGCTGCTTAGAAGGAAGGCAGATGGTCTATTCTGCAAAGAAGCCCGGGCCAACACGGGGGACCAAGCTTGAACCTTTATATAAATACTTGTTAGTTATTTAAAATCTGTGGTGACTATAGGTCTCGGCTATCTTATACCATAAGGAGAACATTGTATTTATTCGCTGACGTCTCACATAAAAAAAGTCGAGGATCTAACATTGCAACTGAAAAATTAATAAACTCTAATTGATCCAGCTAAAATTTTATAAACACGTATACTTTGACTGACAGCACCTTAATGACTTCATATTAAATCTTATAACACCTGTATATCACTATCCTACCTTATTATTAATTCAAAAGTTTGTATGTTTGGCACACATATAGAGAGTAACTTGGATTAACACATAGGTAGGATAGTTGTTATAACGAAAACATTTTCCTGTAGGACCATTTACCACGCGGGCAACACCGCGGGCTACAGCTAGTATAGTATAAAACAAAGTCGCTTCCTCTGTCCCTTTGTATGTTTAAATCTTTAAAACTACGGATTTAAATGCGGTTTTTAATAGTAAAGTGAAATATTTTCTTCAATTTATATTTTCATGTTATCAACTGACATTTTGTTTGTCTGACGACAGTAAACGGTATTTTATTGTCACTAAGTTTTACTTCGCGAGTCCTGTGCAAGTAAGCAATGGATCACCAGTATCTTGATTAATGTCGATAAGTCCCAAGAGCATGACACACTTCCTAGAGACCGTCTTACAGAACTTATGTAAGCTTAAAAAATAGGCGCGACCACAACAAGTCCAGTACAACAGGATATCCTTAAGGTAAGGTAGTGTATGGTAGGTAGATAGGGTAAAACTTTTATAATTTTTGCTTAAATTAATAAGTGCTAGCCTAGTAATAAATATATTTTAAAGAATTTATATGTAAACATATATAAATAACAAAAATAAAAACTATATATTTTATTAAGTTAGATATTTGCACACTACAATGTGGTAGAATAATATGTTGGTACGAATAAGTATTCTGTAACAACTTTTAAACACACATTTTCCGCAAATAAATAAATTTCATTTTTCATTTAAAGCCTCCAGACTCGAAATCTTTTATTCATATGATAGGTCAGCCAACAAACATATGGCTCTCCGAATGGCAAGAGACAGCCTTGGATTATAGACGCCATAGATGTTACAGAAGCGTAGCTGTTCTGCGGCCAGGATGTTCACCTATTGAGCAAGTGTACCGGCTATCCAAGCCTCCAGACCGGAACATGACAGAGTCATGACGGCAGGAATGGATAAGGCGGTGGTTCTCTGCCCTGGCAGTTGCTGTTCAGTACTCTACCACCAGTGGTCTTATCAGTGATGACCTGTATTTTTACCGGTGCTCGCTGCTTACGAGTTCATTGGTACAGAGGCAGGTTTATTGTATTTAGCGGACCCGAAGGACCACAGGGTAAATCAAATTAACATTATAACAATTACTAAAAATCTATAAATTAATACGTGATGCCAAAACTTTGGACCCCTTTTGACGAAAATTGCTCTGACGCAGGAGCATAAAATTTAACAAGCTCACAGTTATGTGTAGGAGAAGTGCAGAACGCTAACAATTTTCAATAATAATGCTTATAAAGTACATTAAATCAATAAATAAAACATTACCAACACTACCATGCGTTTGAAACCCACAAATATATTGATGATAGCGATAAAAGATCACAGATGGCGCACAAACTATAATCATACAGTTCATAAACAAAGTAGTTGGTCTTGAGAAATGAAGATGGCGTGCTTATCAACTAGATATTAAAATTTATTATGGTCGAATTTCGACCAATGGGCGACCACTAGTACTAATAAATCTACTCAAGTTACATCGCTATTTGGCGGAACAGACGAGAAAAACTGCATTCCATTTAACAAACCTCTAAAAAGCGTTTTAAACTTAAATTGGTCGAATTTCTGAACGCTACGTGATCGTTTTCGGCAATGCGAACTTCCAAACTATTGAGAGCTTACTGTGAAAGCTTAGGATGAAGTTGGCCCAACCCTAGAGCTTTTAGACAAGCCTAGCATAAACATTTGTCGACAATCCTTCCGATCCTAGTTCTCGACAGAAATGTTCATGTGCAATACCGTCTTTACCATAAAGGCACACGGGGCCAGTTCTCAGGGCCCCTATACTCAGAGGGCCCCGAAGGATCATTTCACTCACTTTTAGCCTTAAAATATTTAGCGTTTAATTTCGCAGCTTAAGAACGACTAAGTAATTTGTCGACAATTATGAGAATAGAAAGTGACATTCTTCAAAAAAATAAGTTTGAGGATTTCAACAGAAATCCCGAAAGAAGCTAATACCGTAATAATAAAAAAGCAGCATAAATACTAACATTATTAATGACATACTTTAATAAAATAATGTTATTGATTACCCATGATTATTGAAAACCATAGTGTAAAAATTTGTGAAGTTTGATGTCTTTATAATCCAAAAGGGCCCAAGTTTTTGTGTGCCCAAGAGCCCCAGCACAATCTAAGGCAGCCCTGTTCATGGGGTGCGTACTAAGAACACATATTTACACATCTTCAGGTCAAGTCCCTTGACGAGTTGCAACAGTGTATAGATTGACAAGTGTGATGGTCCTTACAAACGCAGACCTGCTTAGCCTCAACATTCATTGCTCTTTTAATTCAAACACACCAGTTTTGGAGATTCTTGACACCACCTTAGGATAATCCCCGAGGGATTTGATAGTGAAATGTCAACCTAAGTCTCCCCTGGTACCTACATCCATCCACATCCGCATTGTCTATCAGTTTTGTCAATCTTTCATCTGTCATTCTTTCCCATGACCTAACCAACGAAGCATGTCCTTTATTCAACCAACGCTTTCTTTCAATCCCGCTTAACTATATTCAATACTAGATTCCATTTACAGATCATTTGGTACAATAATAATGAGTATTTTTAACCTCGGGTAGATGCGCCTACTTGTTTGCTTTCCGTTAAAAAAAAACTTAAAAAAGATTAATGCCATATGCAATTCTAATAGTTCTTTATTCGCCTTTACATTTTTTTACGTTTATACTTCAAAAACTTTTTCCATTTTTACTTTTTTTTTGTTTGAGAGGATATAATCGTTTGTTCCGATGGTTAAAAAATTGGATGACGGAGCGAGGAAAATGGCTACCAATTTTTACAAATTTATTACATTCATGTATGTTGGCTTCTACTCTGATTACTTGTTAGAACTTAAAAGGTATGAAATTAATTAGGTATTAATTAGGTACAGGAGAATTCCAACTTAAGACTATCGTAATATTCATTGCCTGCTCCTAAGGGCTACATATTATAATATGGTCTAGTTACTGAATATTTATGACGTCATTTATATTATGTGGTCGTCAATGTCCGCGGGCGATCACTTGGCATGTACCGTTACAAGGTTGAACCTATATCGATAAAAAAATATTACTTACTAGCTGTTTGCCTGCTTCTTAGGCATCGAAAAATAGTTAAGATTTTCACACAAACCTTTATTCCGTATAAAAATTTTTTTTTAGAAAAAATAGCATATGTTTAAACTCGGATATATATATGTAGCTATACGCATGCAACATTTAATCAAAATCAGTTTAGTGGTCTAGCCGTGAAACAGCAAAAGACAGACAGGCTGTCGTATCTATAATATTACTGGCGGCCGGCCCCGGCTTCGCACGGTTATGAAATATAATATTCAATCACTTTATATTTAAAAAAAAACGCATCAAAATCCGTTGCGTAGTTTTAAAAATTTAAGCATACAAAGGGACATAAGGACAGAGGAAGCGACTTTGTTTTATACTATGTTGTGATTAGTACGGATTTATCGATGTTGCCATTAAATTTAATATCTAGTTTGTTTTTCTATCTAGTTTTTTGCAGGGCTTCGCTTTATTTTAAAGGTTATTTAGCAGCAGTCTTTGAATGATCAGAAAAAACATCAGTCTAACATCCCGACCATCTCCACAAACTACTGCGTCACTTTTGATTCCATTTATACTAAGCTAATTAAGAAGAAATTTACCTCATTACTGATAATACATTTACTGAAATAATCTCGATATTACAATAGTATCGATACTAATACATCACTATAACAAGCAATAAAGAGGAAGCCACCGGCGGTATACCCTTATGACACACAAAGGGTGTCCCTAAACAGATTTTATTAAGTGTCGACGATACAGGGTGCTGGATTAGCAATTAATCCCCTCTGAAGTACCGCAGAGAAAGGGGATGAATATATTACGTTTTTTGAAGTATAAATTTTACGGGTAGGGTGTCCTCGCTTCTCGTTTTTTGTTAAAATTGTAATTATATATACTTATTAACTGTAGCTTATGACTCTTAACTTGTGATCTTGTGAGAATTAGTTATCTTGTTAACTTTACATAATAACATAATAAATATTTCTTTAATCAAAAGACAATTATAGCAACAAACAAAAATTAAATGCTTGAAATGTTTGTGCCAGAAAAATCTTCTCTTCGAAAATTACATTTTTTTTTATTTTTTTTTACTTTATGATATAGGAAGTCAAATAAGCACACGGAGCATCTGATGGTATAAAATTCACGGCGCCTAGAGACACCAAAGGTGATAATGGTGCGTTGCTAACCGGCTAAAGTTTGCCTGCTTCCTTATCCTCCGAACTGAATCACGTGAACAGACCGACAATCCGGACGAGTTGCTGAGGAACTATACCACTAGTCAGATGCCATTATGTTGGTGACGATAAGGCTGACAGGAAAGCCAATTGTCTATTCTGCAAAGAAGCCTGGACCATTACGGGGAAAATTTGATAATAACAAATAATTCATGAGAACTTGACAGCAATTTATAATACAGAATATTATAACGTGTGATGTGTACCATCATAGAACTTTTGAATTTGTTCATATATTTTTTTTAAAGAACTAATCGACTAAAAATAGCAGGAAACTACATTTTTTGTATCTGTAAATTTATCATTCAACCATTAAAATCTACAGGATCAGTTTTAATAAAATGTATATATACCGCCGCGCATTACCTAAACAAGTATGACACTTTAACGCAAAAAGGATACTAACATTTTTGTAAATTTACTATAAAGTGAAAATTGTAATTGTTTTTCATTGGAGACTCTTGCCGTACGAACAATCGAAAGTAGCAGAAATTAGGCTGTAAAGTAAAAAAAATGTGCCTAATATTATTCTACTGTTTTCGATTAACGGGTTGTTTAACATGATAAAACTTTCAACTGTGGTTTTAGCATGTATGAAACCGCGGGAAAAACTAGTTCTGTAGTTGGAATTATGTGGTAATTGCACAATACCTACAAGCCGCGCTAATCCCGTTCTATTGGCTATATCATGACATTAGACTATTCAACAGGATGACCACACTGCGCTAACAAAGCCGGAGATTCCAGTAATCTATTCATATGCGAGCGTGCAATGTTATAATTAGGAGTAATGTGCCCGTGCGTTTAGATTTTATGGGACTGCACAAATTATATAAATACTAACTTGTCAGACCAAGGTTGACATTTCACGATCAGATCAATCGGATATTATCCGAGGGTGGTGTCAAGAGTCTCCGAAACCGGCGTGTTTGTATGAAAAGGGTTATGAATGTGAAGGAAACAACACAGGTTTGTCAGGATCGTGAGGTCTGGCACTCGATACTCTCCGCCTACCCCGTAAGGGACTTGGCGTGAAGATATGTATATGTATGTATGTACTAACTTTTTGTTGACTACGGTGCCTTTGAAGACTTCAACTAGTATAGTTAATTAAAAAAACAAAATAACTACAGTCATGGACTATTACGAAATAAGCCATTAGTTTTCTTTATACAAACGTAACGTAATCAAATATATTTTCTATGTAAATAATTCCTATGTTTCTTATTTCTTCAATAATTTACCACCAACATTATTTATTATTATTACATTTATTTTATCATAAATTTACACAATTGATTAAAAAAATATGTAACCAATGTTTTATACTAAACAAGCAAAAATGTAAAACTGTATGAACAACAAAAAAAGAATTTGAAATAATTTCAAAGAAAAATATTAAGTTTAACATTCACTTTCAACTTGGGAATACCATAAACTAACCTTAGCAACCACAAAGAAGAAACAATAAGTTCCGTGTTGGTCCGGGCTCCTTTGCAGAATAGACCATCTGCCTTCCTGCCAGGCAGCTCGTAAAAGGCGACCATAGGCTTACCGTTACTATCACTGTGACATCTGACTAGGTGGTAGAGTTTCGCAGCGACGCACCCGGATTGGTACCACTGCCTTACCTATTCCTGCCGCCATAACGTCATGACGTGTTCCGGTTTGGAGGGTAAGGTAGCCGGTAAACTTACTTTTGCTCGAGGCCTAACATCCCGGCCTCAGGTTGGTAGCGCACCATTACCACCTTTGGTGTCTCTAGGCGGCGTGAAATTCTTACCATCAGGAAATCCGTCTGCTTGTTAGCCTTCCAATATCATAAAAAAAATTAATTACGGTTCACCCACGAGTAACAGTTAGTTCCTTAAAATAATTATACTTTGCCGCTGAAACTGAAAGTATGGTTACCCTACACTTGGGCTTAGAGAGCAGAGATATTATAATTCCCGGTACAGTCTCAAATAATAATATGTAAATTCGTCAACTATGCATACTGTTTATTTACACTTGCGCTGCGGAAAATATGTGGTGCACGCGTTTATGTGGATTCATAACTTTAGTTTAATTATTTCACTTGTTGGTTTCGAATCCAAGTGAATATTATAAATGCAAAATTCGTTATCTTATTTATGTGAATTTGCAGCTATTTTTACAAAAATACTTAACAAGTTTTGTAAGTGCTACTAAAGTCGAAAATTTAAGTCTATTTTATGATTTTATTTATTTATTTTTATGATATTGGAAGGCAAACAATCAGACGTATTTCCTGATTATAAGAAATTCACATCGCCTAGAAACACCAAAGGTATTAGTGCGTTCAACGTAAAGCCGGGATTTTAGGCCTCGAGCAAAAGTAAATGTACCGGCTACCTTATCCTCCGAACAATTTTTTAATTATAAAAATGATCGCTATAAGCTAAATTTAATATTTAACAACGACAGAATTGAGGAATTAGAAGAAACAAAATTTTTAGGTGTTTTTCTGGATAAACAACTCAATTGGAAGTCTCACACAGATGCAGTAATCAAAAAGATAAATAAATTCATTTACGCCTTGAAACAAATTAGAACAACTATAGGTTTCAAGGCAGCAATCACTGCTTACGGATAATGTTTTTATTGCTCAAAAAAAATGTATTCGAGCGCTATGTAACACATCTCGTTTTGAATCTTGCAAACCTAAATTTAGATCAATGAAATTGTTAACTTTTACACCACTGTACATCTTGGAAGCGGGTTTATTTGTGAAAAATAATATTAATTTATTAAAAAAAAACAATGTGAACCAACAGTATGCATCTAGGGATCCCACTAAACTGGAAGTACCTTCAGGTAGGACAGCCTTCTATAGAAAAAACTGTCATGCGATACTTATTAAAATTTGTAACAAAATTCCACAAAATATCAGGGAACTACCTATAAATCGTTTCAAAAGAGTGATAACGAGGTGCCTTAAAGAAAAAGCATACTACAATTTACATGAATATTTTGCAGACAAAGAATTTCTAACAGTAAAATCTAAGTAAAGCCATATGGTTATATATAATGTTTTTTTTAATTTGAATTTATTGATTTTTATTTAAAACTATCAGAATTGATATAACTATTATTAATTATTATTTTGACATATATGTGCCTAATATTATTTCATTGACATTTGATTTGATTAATTGATAACATGTAATTATTTGTTGCTAATACTGTTTTTATTTTTATTATTTATTTCAATGTAAAAATTTGTGGATTAAGTTAATGTCTTATAAAATTTATATATTGTATTTGCATGCCAATAATTGGCATAGTAGTAGGAACTTGTATAGAATGTAAGACCTAATATGTACACTACTGAAGGCAAATAAATAAACAAAAAACAATAAACAACCGGACCACGTCAACGGCAAGTGCTGACGTTATGGCGGCAGGAATAGATAAGGCGGTGGTACCAATCCGGACGAGTCACAAGTCTTCTGTAAATAGGATATTCTATCCTCCAAATTGGCGTAAGACAGTAGCCAAATGGAATATTATAAGCTTTTTGAATTTCTAGTCTAGTCTTCAAATATTTAAAATGCGCAAAATCAAAATTGAGTTATCCAATAAAAAGTTCTTTTTTTTATGTTATAGGAAGGCAAACCAGCAGACGGATTTCCTGATGGTAAGAAATTCACGCCGCCTAGAGACACCAAAGATGGTAATGGTGCGTTGCCAACCTGAGGTCCGGATGTTAGGCCTCGAGCAAAAGTAAGTTTACCGGCTACCTTACCCTCCGAACCGAAACACGTCATGACGTTATAGCACCAGGAATAGGTAAGGCGGTGGTACCAATCCGGGCGAATCGCTGCGCAACTCTACCACCTAGTCAGATGTCACGGTGTTAGTGATGATAAGCTTATGCTCGCCTTTTACGAGCTGCCTGGCAAGAAAGGCAGATAGTCTATTCTGCAAAGGAGCCCGGACCAACACGAGGAACTCACGCAAGAAACGCAAAAAATAGCCAATAAACACATGGCTCTGCAGATGGTAAAAGATAGTATATTCACGCGCATATCCCCTAATGAGGTAGGCAGAGGCACAACCAGTGTACCCACGACTAACCGAAAACACGAAGTCCCACATTGTGATAGGTGGCAAGCCTATCGCTAAATGGACACATATCCAATCCCGAGCAACATTATTTTTCTTAGAAAATTGAAAACAAGTGGCTTATATAATTTACAAAAATGTTACAGATACGTCGCTCTCCTGTGGTGGGAATAAATGGATCTATTTTTCGAGTCCACCGGCTACCCAGACCTCGGGACCTGGATCATGATATGAATAAGAACCTAAGGCGGAAAATCCCAACTAGGACAAGCTGCTGGATAACACTCTACCACTAGTCGTTTGTCGGTAATGACTACTGACGCATTCAACCTAAGCTCGCCTCTTACAGAGAGGAAGATGGTCTATTCTACTCAGCGAGCTAAGACCAATACGAGAAAAAGACCACACGAGGGAAAACTATGTATCGTAATTTTCAGCTCCATATTAAGGATTTCCTTTAAAATTAGCAACAAGAACTTCTTATACTAACAAGACAAGCTTAAAAATTATAAAAGCAACCCTCCAAAACCACATTTATACCACGTATTCGAACCTGTGACCCCTCACTAGTTAGGGGACAGTAATTTGATACGGCGTTCCATCTCAATAGCGGTCGCTAATCTCTTTACAAATAACCGCATATTATTATTTGAACAACGCATCTATTAGGGTCGTTTGTAGTGACCACACTTTTCAAAACCATTAGGCGGCCAAATGCAAATGGCTTCCTGATAAAAAAAATATGATATTGGAACTTGGAAGGCAAACAAGCAGACGGATTTCCTAATGTAAGAAATTCACGCTGCCTAGGAATTTCAAATATAAATGTAAATACATATATGCTTGTGTTATGGTTATGGTTATGTACGTGTTATAACACACAGGAAATGTAGACATCTAAATGTTCATCCCACAAACGCCTGCCCCCGTCGGGAATCGAACCCGAGCGTCGCGGTTCTTCGGTGTAGTTAGGTGTGTACGCTAGCCATGCGACCAACGAAGCAGTCAAAGGTTGTAATGATGCGCTGCCAACCTGCTCGAGTCCTCAGGTTGGCAATGCACCTTTACCATTTCTAGTGTCTCTAGGCTGCGTGAATTTCTTACCATTAGGGAATCCGTCTGCTGGTTTGAATTACAATATCATAAAAAAAATCTACCCTGCAAATCAGAGCACGATAGAGGTGAATACTGACAGAGCAGGAAAGCGGCGGTAACAATATCCGGACAATTTGTCGCAAAACTCTAATTTATAATACAATAGTAGTAACAGTCACAGTATAAGTGACAAACAAATTGATACTCAACTCTTACGAGCTTTGACAGAAAATCCAACATTAATTCTTTCAGAGAGACCGAATTCAACAAGCGAGAATAATCCTATCCTATCCTATTAATATTATAAATGCGAAAGTTTGTAAGTATGGATGTATGGATGTTTGTTACTCTTTCACGCTCGAATGGCTGAACGGATTTGTCTGAAATTTGGAAGACAGATAGATTGTGACCTGGATTAACATATAGGCTATTTTAAATCCCGATCGCACACCGGGTTTCTGTGAAAACGCGGGCGAAGCCACAGGTAGTAGCTAGTATAAAATAAAATAGGTTTTAACGCTTATAAACTTGTATCTTATAACAATATAATATAATTATAACAAATAACATACTTATTGATTTGGTAGTAATGTGTACATATAATAAAACTAAATGTATATGAGAAATATTTTTAAAAACAATTTTATTTTAACTTTTTGCATTCAGGATACAGATCACAGAACAAAGAGTGTTATATCTTTGTCGGTTTATCTGTTTCGTTTGTACACCTTTCATACTAGAATGACTTTACAGATTTTTACATGTTGTCACAAATAGTCACTTCGCGGGCAACAACTAGTAAAATAGAAAAGTAAAAAGTGTTTTTTAAACGCAGTTAAAGCAATATCTCAACTATGTACTTAAAAAAATAACAGCTATTTTGATGTAAATACCAAAATAGACGATGTCCTGTCCTTGTCACCAGTGTGGTTACCAAACAATAGCCGCGGGCGATGCGACATGTCGGGGTGCATATATTGGCCTTTTGTGTATTGGTCGTATCCGTATGGGACTGACGAACTGACTAGATATCACTGAGGGTTTGAATTGAGGGCTTTTGAGCTTTTTGATAAACATCAATGCGTTTATTTTTTGTGAATATGTAATTTTTTTTGTATTTGTAAGGTTATATTAAAAAAAGTAATGCAATAGTAATAATATTTAGTAAGTAATGTATTGATTAACAAGAAATTTAAAAAAGCAAAAAAAATAGTCAACTGTCAAATTGAAAATTTATAATAAGCAATGTCAACAATCAATCAATACAATTATTATGTTGACTTTCATTAATAAAAAAATGAGTTGCACTGACTGAGGCAGAACAAAGGATATTTTAATATTTTTAAATAAAAAAATATCCAGGGAATAAAAAATATTGACCACCTCTGGCAAGTCATAAGTGTTACCATTCAAATACATACAGATATCAAGTTTGTACCACTTAGAAAAATAATTTATAAAAATATGATTACGGTTCATTTGTCTGCAAAGTTCAGGTTCGATTCCCAACGAGAGTTTGAGTATTTCTTAAAACCGTCAACACTAAAATTTTTAACATGCATGTAATAATATACGTACTTGTATTTGGAATCAATAAATAATTAATACAAGAACGTATATATGTATAGTACTGCTATTTAAATTATGTGCTTCGGATTTACACCTTTTACACTTTATACTTTTATTTTTAAATTGGCTGACCTAATCCAAATTTAAGCGAAATGATTAATTATGTAATAACAACTCTACACATATATCTTGAAAATACATTCGGCTTTCCGAAGCTTGACGAATATAGCCGAAGCGCATAATTTAAATAGTACTAACCCTAACCTAACCTAACTATAATACTTTTCTTTAGTTAAATTCAGGCGATGTGTCTGAATATTTACAATAGAATAACTATTGTAAACCAAATACACAAAAATATGAAGAACACTAAAAATGCGACACAAACTAAGTCGACGGGTCCTACGTAAACTGGTAAAAGCAGCAAAATGTCACTAACGTTTTTATGGCATCATTCGTACTTAAACAACCCATTCTTTAACTTCATGAAAAAATAAACATGAAAAGGGTTA
>NJDC01057532.1:17581-32332 GCA_002245475.1 Calephelis virginiensis | reverse complement strand
CACGTAACGACGTTTTGGCGGCTGGAATATATAAGGCGGTGGTACCGATCCGGGCGAGTCGCTGCTAAACTCTACCACCTAGTCAGATGTCACGGTGTTAGTGACGGTGAGCCTATGCTCGCCTTTTACGAGCTGCCTAACAAGGAAGGCAGATGGTCTATTCTACGAAGGAGCCCGGACCAACACGGGGTATGTAATGTTACGAAACACCTCGATCACTTCAACTTTTAAACACAGCAACCGAATTGAAATGATGCTACAGACACAATATTTACCCTTGTTGGCCCGGGTCCTCTGTGTAGAATAGTCCAATTGCCGTCATGCGTCATGCAAGAAGTGAGCAAAGCCGAAACGGTTACTTACCAACAAGTTTAGTGCTAGTGTGCTTGTACAGCAACTTGCCCGTGTAGGGATCTACCACCTTATCCATTCCTGCCACCATAATTATAATTTCATGTTCCGGTCCCGAGGGTATTGTAGTCGGTAGATTTATAAGTACAATAGGTCTCAGACCCCGGCCACAGGACAGCGACGCACTTATAACATCTATGGTGTCTATAGGCTGCTGTTATCTCTTACTATCAGATGCTTTCCTGATTTTCTTGCGTGCTTGTTCGCTGTCTTTTGTCATAAAAAAACACTAACACGGTTAACTTATAACACCCTTTTTTCGGTTTGGGACTGCCGTCAGTCGAGGACTAGGTTCTAGGGCCTCTTTTAAAACCCTCTAACCCAGCCTTTCCCAAAGTGGGCGATAACGCCCCCTTGTGGGCGCTGGAAGCCTAGAGGGGGGCGGTATAAATCTTGAAAAAAATGTTTTTTTTAAACTAGGCGCAACAAATATGTTATTGAGGTTATTGACAAGAAAAAAACGAGGGGGGGGGCGCTACAAAACAACTGATTTTCAAAGTGGGCGTTACATGAAATAAGTTTGGGAACCTCTGCTCTAACCGAAACAGGGGAAAGCACTCATGTTGAAACAGTTGGAAACGGTAAGGCGATGGTATTGATTCTGACCAACTGCATTAGTAGAATATGACATCCTCGTTCATTGAGAGGTTAGCGTACATTATGAGACTCAGGTTCGATTTCCGACAGAACCAGACATTTTTATCATGAACATCTTAGTGTCTACTACATATCTGGGTCTGGGTGTTAAGTAAATTTATTCTGATATCTATTTATATAATTACTTAATTAGGATTTCTATTTATTTATGCAAGGAATACTTTTTTTTTATGCAGGAAATCTAAAATACTAAGGTATTTGCACCTAAAATGGCCCAGTTCTTAACTTATTTTCTATTTTTTAAAGTTTGACAGAGTTGAAATGTTAAATGTTCCGTAGATTGTCATTTAAACTCTTTTAAACTTTAAAAAAAATAAAATATTGAAAATGCCCCATCTTAAGAACTGGGCCATCTTAAGCGTACTTAAGGTACTTGATCTTATATTAATCCAATAACTACCTCACCCTTCATTAACTTGGCGTGAAGATATGACATATAGTGGGAAATGCCTATTAAAAAATAAACTATTTCACTTATATTTTCCTTTTATTTCATAAATGCGTAGGTAAAACGTGACAATATTTAAAAAGGGTGATTTGTTCGAGTGTAATCCCTTGCCAAAACCGAACCCGCTACCGTTAGGATTAAAGCCCACTTGTGGACAGATGTGTTTTATCTGTTATTTGATTACGCTTTGAGTTTTTGCTGTGACAAATGGTTTGAGGTTAAGCCATTTTTAATTTGACAGGCGAAATGACAAAGAACAGTTGGACCGAGTTATGCCAAAATGTACCAACTGCATAAAGTTGATTTCGAGAAAATGGCGTCTAAAGTTAGATTTGTAAATCAACACGTGGTTCTACTATCTTAGTTAATTTATTATTGTTATCAGTATATGTCTTAAAATATTCTATAAAATCACTTGGTATTTATTTAAATTATCAAAGGTTCACCACATGTTTTTGGATCATTATAGCAGAATTGTTTAGACTTAGTCCTTATGTGTGGCTTGGTTCAGAGATATTTTTTTGTGTCAAATGTAAATGTAAGATGGGTTGTTTTTGCTGAGTAGTAATATAGCCGATTCTGATCAGTTTGGTGTCAATAACTAATTTTTTGACAATTTGTGGGTTGATATAGTTTGGCATAACTCGGTCCGATTATGTTTTACAATTTGCCCTTCCGTTTGAAGGATTGGATGTACTTTGCTAATCCCAATTTTGAAACCAACAATTTGCTATAAATCAGAGTATTAAAAGTTAAAATGTGTTATATTTTAGTTGAGCTTTCCTATTTTCACTAAGCCTGTACTCTATTTTTCTTTATATTGGAAAGCAAACAACAAGACGGATTTCCTGATAGTAAGAAATTCACGCCGCCTAGATACACCAAAGGTGGTAATGGTGCGCTGCTAACCTTAGGCCGGGATGTAAGACCTGGAGCAAAAGTAAGGTTAGAATTCAGACGCAACAGTATAACAAACAATATAGCCAAAGCCTGTATGCTTTGGATTTTATAAAATAAAGAGGTATCGTATAAATATATACGATTTTTCATTCAAACTTCTTGAATATTTAAAGAGTATTTTTTACTTACCGATGAATTAAAATGAATGAAACAAAGAAGTTATTTTAATATTCTACGAAGATTGAACTTCTGCTTTTGTTGTATTTTATTATTGAAGTAAACGTAGGGAGGTATTCTGTGTTGAAGTAAAAAACTCTAATCTAAATAAACATCTAAATGGATCTTTCCTACATACTCATACTCAAAAATCGAGAAAAATAGTAAATTTTGGGTATTTACTATTTAGACGACACAATTATCGCCTCTGTGGTCTAGCGGTCGGGCGTCGGACTTGATTTCTTAAGGTATCATGTTCGACCCCGGGTAGGGTAATAAAAAGAAAATGTGGTATTTTCAATTTACTAATAAAAATAACGTGGCACGGGATTGCCGGGATTGATTGATTGAGTGCTTGAGGTCCCGGGTTCGACCCCCGGTTAGTGTGACATAAAAAAACTAGAAAATGTGTCCTGTCCCCTGTCTGGGGCGAAATTTTTTCTATCTTTAAAATTTATAGAAAATGTGTATTTTCAGTTTTCTAATAAAAAATAACGGTGCCCGGTATTGGATATGTGCCCAGTTGGTGCTACCTAAAAAGAAAATTGGGTTTTTCCAATTTTCTAATAAAAAAAAGTTGCTCGGGATAGGATATGTGCCTGGTTGACGATAGGCTTGCCGCCTATCACATTGTGGGACTTAGTCTTTTCGGCTAGTCATGGGTGCCCTAGTTGTGCCTCTGCCTACCTCTTCGGGGATATGGGCGTGAAGTTGAAATGAAGTCGGTCATTGCAGTTTTACTGCACTAAAACCACATCAGTTTTTTTTATGTTAGAGATAAGTGAATATAAACACACGAGTCTCCTAATGGTAAGAGACACCATATATGTTATCGGTGCGTAGCTGTCCTGTGGCCGCGGTGTTACGTCAATTTAGCAAGTCTGTCTACATATAGGCTACCCTACCCTCAGAACCGGAATATGACAGTATAGGTAAGACGGCATAATAAAATTATTTAAGAAGTCGGACGTTTAAAGTTCTACTGTGCTTAATTATATTAGACATGGTGGGAAACACTCAGTGAAGTGGTTTCTCTACGCAACGTTAAAGGATGGAGCTGACAGGAAAGTGCCTGGTCATCGACAATTCGAGACGCTCAACGTCGGATGTCGAGTAAAAGCGTAAAACAGTGATTCCCAAAGTTATTTGGGCTACGACCCATCTGCAAAAGGCTCCTAAAACTCGGGACCAACCTCTAGGATATTACACTGTTATCAATATGAATAAAGGACTAAGTTTGAACACTGTTTATAACATTTTATAATACAAGATTTTTTATAGCTTAATAATTCATTTATTTAATTATGTCGCATTTCCCCGTGTTGGTCCGGGCTCCTTTGTAGAATAGACCATCTGCCTTCCTTGCCAGGCAGCTTGTAAAAGGCAAGCATAGGCTCACCGTCACTAACACCGTGACATCTGACTAGGTGGTAGAGTTTAGCAGCGACTCGTCCGGATTGGTACCACCTCCTTACCTATTCCTGCCGCCATAACGTCATGACGTGTTCCGGTTCGGAGGGTAAGGTAGCCGGTAAACTTACTTTTGCTCGAGGCCTAACATCCCAGCCTTAGGTTGGCAACGCACCATTAACACCTTTGGTGTCTCTAGGCGGCGTCAATTTCTTAACATCAGGAAATCCGTCTGCTTGTTTGCCTTCCAATATCATAAAAAAAACATTATTCCTAGTGAATTCTGGTTTAAGATATTTTAGGTGATACTTTCTCATAACTTTCTGATGTTTCGTGCCATCCGAACTCATTTAGGGCATTTCGAACTCAGTGTCGCTTTTGTCACTTAGAAGATCACCTGTATTTTATTACTATTTTCGCAATCAACTGTTGGCTCGGTCGTGGTATGTTGGTCTACAAGCAGGACCCACTCAATATTCTCTCGCGACCAGTGGGTCGCGACCCATAGTTTGGGAAACCCTGGCGTAAAACATTACACTTTTTTGCAGTCCTCTTAAAACCCTATCGAAGCCTATGCAATCTTTCCAAAAATCGATAGAAAAAATTACCATACATTGAAATAAAAATAGATGGGTCGAAAGTGATAAAACTCCCCGCTGTACCACTTCCGGATCAGTAGAGCGCACTGCACCGGAAATTTAGGACCCCTTACAGCCAAGCGTGATCGTTACGCCTCCCAAATTGGCAGCCTTTTTAACCGACTGTGACACAATCGAAAAAGTTGATGAGATATTCAAAAATATTTTTTTATCCAATACGAGATAAAGCAGAATTCCAGTTCAAGCCATCTTGTACTTTATTTTATTTATTTTATGATATTGGAAGGCAAACAGTCAGTCAGATTTCCTGCTGGTAAGAAATTCACACAGCCTAGAGACGCCAAAGGTGGTAATGGTGCGTTGCCAACCATGTTAGGTATCTTCTTCACGCCTATATCCCCGAAGAGGTAGGCAGAGGTACAACAAAGGCACCCACGACTAGCCGAAGACACTAAGTCCCACAATGTGATAGGTGGCAAGCCTATCGCCAACCGGGCACGTTTCCAATCCCGACCAACATTTTTTTTATTAGAAAATTGGAAAAATCCAATTTTCTTTTTGTTGGCCGACCCGGGATTCGAACCCGGGACCTCATGTAGTCAAGTCCAACACCCGGACCGCTAGACCACAGAGGCGATAGTTAACCTCCGAACCGTAACACGTCAACGACAAGCGCTGACGTTATGGCGGAAGGAATAGGTAAACTCGTAAAGCTCAACAGTGCAGCTTTAAGGCTCATTATCTTCTTACTATCTCTAAGCAATGACTCATTATCTTCTTTAGTGTGAATAGATTACGTTCTTTTTCCGTCAGGAAATTCACCTGTTTGTTTCTTTTAAAATCTCATAAAAAAGGAAAAAACGTATCTTCACTTCATTTTTCCCGAAATGGTAGTCAAAAGTACAAAAACTGGTAGCTGAAAACACTAAGTCCCAACTGTAATGGGGGGCAAGCTTATCGCCAACTAATAAAAAAAGTATGTTATCTATAATATCTACGTTTTGGTATTAGATGAGTATCGTTTTCTGCAGTGTCCTCCTGGTCTACAATCACTCAAGTCCATTCCATAAAACATCTTATAAGTTTCCCTAATGCGTTTTCACCGGAAGTCATTGATTACTGAGAGCACGGCATTGTCGTAAAAATATTTATGAGTACACATCTACTATATTAGTTTCCGGTTGGAAATGTAAGGGTCTTGGGTTTTGTTCCCTGGTTATTTATTGTAGCGATCAATACTAGTTAAATGGTAATTTTTAGTTCTTGTAAAATGTCTACATTTACAACACGAATTAAAGTGAGAGATTAAACATATTCACGTAAAAATATAAATATATTGTCTAGGTGTAATGTAGGTCCAGCATTTTCTCATACAAATTTGAGTTCTGTCTGTTTACGTTGTCACAACAGCTAGTAGAATTAATTTATAATCTGTAGTACGTGACTGGACGTCCAACAAATTGTATTGAATTTCGATGAACTCCACCATAGTATAAAATAAATAAAAATGTTTTCAATATTAACTTAAATAGATACTTTAACCTCTGGTCGGTAACAATATATACAAATTATACTGTATTTTCATTTTCTTGTATTACTACTATTACTGTATTTTATTTTCTTGTAGCTACGAATTTATAGTAAAATTAAAATAATAACTGTAATAACTATTAATCAAATATAATGAAATTTATGGTTGTCGGGGATGTTGTTTTGCCGTTTCTCTCTTATCTGGCTAGGTTTGGAAACAGTGGTAGTTTACGGTAGACAGGGTGAAATTTATTTATAGTTTTAAAATGTTTTGGTAATAACTAATTAAACCAGTTATAAATATAAAATAATTGGCTTAAAATTTTAAGTATATGTAATTAAATATTTTTTTAAAAATATTAAAATATTTGCACACCAAAATATGGTAAAATGTGTTGATATACTTAAATATTTATGTAACATCTCATTTACATACATATTCCGCAAATAAATAATTTTCTTTCTTTCTTTCAATATGATTTGGTAACGCACAGATATAAGGACGCACGTCGTGATCATAAAGTTACTGTAGAATCTGTGCACTTCTTTCAAATTGTGATATATAACACTTCGACTCTGATATTTTTAGGGTTATGCATCTGAGGCGGCCAATTATAATAACTTATCTACGGATAGAGATAGGTCTTCTGAAGTTTTGTTGCCAAGATATTTTCATTAATTTTTGAAAAATAGCAATGGTTGCCTAGTAACTGACCTAAAATAGCCCTTTTTTATCTTAGATAGGTTATTAATATTGGACGTGTGCTAATAGATCGCATATGTAATGTAATACAGCGTTGCGTATAAAAATATGTCTTTCTGCTAGACGTGAACATACGTTGTCTCTTGGTGGATCTTCACGACATATGCTAATGTTTGACGTTTACTTACCTACGCTGTACGCAAAACCTTTTTGTTGGAATAACGGAGCTATTGTGATAATACTGTTATGTGAAACAACCTTATCTCTAAAGGTTAAAAAAATAGTTGTAAGAAGCAGTGGTTTAGTTTTAATCCTTTAGAGGATCAGAAAAACATATATTTAGCCTGTGCCATTTCATAGTATGAAATACAACTCGCCAGCATATTTCATTGTGCCAATGACACACAAACAGATATGTTTATATATATAATGAATACGATAAAGCCACAAGGTATTGTTTGTCTGTCGCATATTTCTATGAAACCGTACATGTATGATTTGGTATGTGTCCATTGTTAAAAAAAGCTATCAATGACCAACGATTAAACCAAAAAAACAACTTCTTAAGGACATAGTTAACTTTTAGTTAGATAAACCAACGTAAATTTTTCGCCATTTGACTTACTCGTTGGTAATTACAAAAATTTTAGCCTAAGCAAATGTTTATTTATATTTAGGTACTTTTAGCCCGGGGTTCCTTGGGTTTAAACCATCTATCTATCAGTCTTATGCCCTCAGTCAAGAAATTTCCGATGTTAGTCAAAAAGCAGCATATTTAGATATTTTTTTTGTTATATATTTGTCAAGGTATTGCAATAACATACACGGTAGTTACCATCAGACAAACGCTCTATTGTTGTCTTTTCCTACACAATCAAAACAAAACATTTCTCAAGGACGTTCGGTGTACTCGTAATATATCAAATACGAATTTTCTAAGTTTTTACTACTATTAAACTAGCAGCAGTATTTTATGGGTTTTCAAATCTCGGAATAATTAAACAATGTTATGAAAAAGCAGGTAAGCTGCAGCAGCCTCAACTAATAAAATAAATTACATTTCATAAGATTTTAAACTTAAATCGTCGCGAATTAATAACATTTAATTATATAGACGGGTAAATTGTCTAGAAATATCTGCCGTCCCGTTGGAGAATGGAAACAAACATAACGGCAATATAACCGTGTCAAATGTTTGATCAAACATAGGATCCAACGACTACACGGAACTCTTTATTTCATGATCGTTATGGCGGCGCGGTGCTTTTCCTGGATTTTTTTTTAAATCTATCTTAAAGAGATTTATCGTTGCGCCACTATGTCGCTCGTAATACGTCTAAAAGCATATGCCTTCTATACCCTAGCTATAATTTTAACCCTAGTATAACTAGTTTGTACAGTATTCTAGAATCCGATATCGAGTCCGCTAGAATACTTGTATAACTACCAGCAGTCCAAAAAAAGGACAGGTTGCAAACCGGGAGTGCCGGCAGAAGTGAAAACTTGAATATTAACGTTGTGCATTTTTGTAATTTTGGAATGGTTAGGGAATAATTTTGCACGAATTGCTTTAATAATCAGAATAAAAGTACTATCTTAATGTGGTAAAATAAAATATTCATTTATTGCGCCATCGTACACAAAGCTGACATCACGAACATTCGCGCAAACGCCCTGCGCCGTCTTACGAATTTTTGATCAGGTCACGTGTCCTGACGCGAGTTTAGAAGTTTTTATCTATTCCAAAAAAGTGCGCAACGCAGCTAAAGAAGTTTTCACTTCAAAAATATTGAAAAGGTCTATCCTTTGATTTTTTTGGATTTGGTTGCTAAACCAGTCTCAATATTGGTCACGCACAAGTATTAGTATACTTAACCTTGCAAAATCCCATCATAATCCAAGTTTTAGCTACGGTTGCTAAAATTTGAGTAAAAGGAGCTCTGATCGTAGTCTTAATGCCAATTTTAATAACCTATCTAAAATTCTACTTTAGATCAGTTTCCAGGCTGCAACTTTTACTTCTCAAAAATTTACAAAAATAAGCAATAAACTGCACCGTAGTCGGAAGACCCTGTAGGGATACTCTTGAATCTCGATTTCATGGAAATTGGAATTGCGAATCGGATTTGGGTCACATAGTTCTGTTGAACACAATACTAGCGAATTAAAATTAGGTTCCGAATAAAAATAACAAATCCTGTATATATTATTGTTTATTGTTGTATAATAATATATTAGTACGAAATTGAACAAATTCTATTCAGATTTGCATGAAATCGAGATTTAAGAGGAGTCCTGCTGGTCCACTTCGAAAATCACTTTTACCAGCCCTGCTTCAAGTTGGCAACACACAATTAATGTTTAGGATATCTATAAACTATATACAATATATATATATAAAAATTCCTAGTATCTGGAAATCCGTCTTCATGTTTTGTTTTTGTCGTTTAAAATTATGACGCTAAAACTAATGCTAAATGATAATAAAAACGATCATTTGAAAGTTAAAAATAAGGGATTATCGTAAAGCCATGTGCTAGTGTTAAATATAGATGTTTCTATCCATCCTGTATATTAATGGATATCCAGTGGAAGCTACAGGGTGTATCGGTTTAATTTCCGGCTAAATCCCAGAAGTTATTGTAAGCTCCATTTCAATAATATATTTGTTAAATTTAGTCGTTTTACAACTAAACAGACAGGATTATTAATATGACAGGCTTCATGTTTGTTTAGGATAATCGTGGTAGTTTATTTAAATCAGTTAGTTTATTAATAATAGCTAAAGAGCTACTGAACTATATATTAATACGTGATACCAAAACTTTGGACCCATTTTTACAAAAATTGCGAGTACGGCGGAGTATGTAATTTGGCACACTTATATGTAGTTTATGTGTAGGAGAAGTGCAGAACGCTAATATTTTTCAATAAAAATGCTTATAAAGGATATTAAATCAATAAATAAAACATTACCCACACTACCATACATTTGACACACACAAACAAATATATTGATGATAACGATAAAAGATCACAGATGGCGCACTAAAAAGTTAGGAAACAAAGTAGTTGGTCTTGAGAAACGAAGATGGCGTTCTTATCAACAACATATTAATATTTATTATGCTCGAATTTGGACCAATGGGCGACCACTAGTTTATTTAATTATTTTTAGCACACGAGTTGATACAAAGAACATAGAACGTTTTTAATATTAGCACTCCCGTCGAATGTTCTGACTACAACATACTCTTGTCGTAGACTTTATAGCCACCGATATGCAGGCATTTTACACATTATTTTAAACTGTTGAATGAATATACTTAACAATTACACCGTTGTGTGAAAAGAGTTCGGCTTAAAGGAATGTTGTCCCGTTGTCCAAATTTTCTATGTTTTTATACTAGCATATGCTTTTATACTCACTCTGCTATACACTTGTAACCATCGAAATAATGGAATTATAAGAATATTAACCTAAACATATAAAAAATACAAATGAAATAAAGTTACAAATACGTAAGTAGGATCTTCACGCCCGTGTCTCCGAAGGGATAGGCAGAGGTACAACCAGAGTACACATTAGCCCCAAGATTTTATACACGGCAAGTCTGTCGCCAACTGGCCACAAATGTAATCCCGCGCAACGTTGTTTTTAAAAGAAAATTGATGATCTTTAAGTTGTCCGACACGGGGACTGAACCTGAGACGTTGTAAAGACAAGTCCAACGACAGACCGCTAGACCACAGAAGCGATTAAATGAAAAAAACATACTAAAGTTGCATCCCTTTGGATGTCCGTATTTTATTTTTTTGACATTTCCAAAATATTAACTGATGACGTCACTGCGAAATGCCACTAAAACCGTATTTTCATATTTGACCGACAGTAAATTTATATGGACCAAAATATCCTAGGAAGGTTAATCAGATGGTTCAATAGCTCTTCTACTATAACAAGCTAAAATTTCGACTTATGATTGTTAATTAAAGGGCAGTTTTATGAATAGTATGATGACAAAAGTGTCTTCAAAAAATGTTTTTTAAATTAAAAAGCAGTTATATGAATAGCATGATACTAAAGGTCACGGGTTTTATTAAATTACTAGTTATTGGCAGGCCTATTTTCACACCGGGGACCAAACCAAAAAAACTCCCCGCAGCATGACATATGCGATTGAAAATTGCGAAGCTTCTTACCATCTCTACAAGTCCCAGATCAATTTATTACCTGAAATAAAAAAAATAAAACAATTAGAAGAGTCTATAGTACAAATATTTGTGTATCTACATTAACATATTTATTGCAAAGCCAATGCCGAAACCTGACAGGAATATACAATGTCCTACTAATATTATAAATGCGAAAGCTTGTATGTTTGTTTGTTTGTTACTCTTTCACGCAAAAACTTCTGAACCATATCCATAAAATGTGGCACACACATTAAGGGTAACTTGGATTAACACATAGTTTTTATCCTGTATAAAATGTCCCTGTACAACCATTAACTATGTGGGCAACGCCACGGGAAACAGCTAGTAATTATATAAATTGACACCCATTAAACGATAGGTTTTACTGTCACTTTAACCACAGCTACTGAAGTGCGTTTGAATGACGAATAAACAAAGTATGCATATACCAGCAATGCGATAGCACACAACGAGTATTATTAAATTTCCGTCGGTTTGTCTGTTGACATTCCACGCAAAATCTACTAAACGGATCTTTACCACACTTCGAGTAGTAGTAACTTATAGTCAACATACAAGATAACTTTTACTCCTGGAAAATCTTCCGTTTCTTTAACTAACCACGAAAAAATACTTTAAAATGAGTAGTCGCGTGCAACAGATGTTTAATTTAATTGATAATATGTACTATAAAGGTACAAGCAATGTAGATAAGGACCATTTCGATAACATTAGTTTTAAATAAAGAATCCGCATTGAAATCCGACTATCCGTTCAAAAGTTATAATGCCATAAACGGACAAGACATAGACAAGTCGAACTTATAAGATCCGCCACAATTGTAAAATACGTAATTCCTTCAGGAAATCCGTCTGCGTTTACCTTCCGATATCATGAAATCATAAAAAAAAGTATCTTCACGCCCATATCCCCGAAGAAGTAGGCAGAGGCACAACCAGGGTACCCACGACTAGCCGAAGATAATAAGTCCCACAATGCGATAGGCGGCAAGCCTATCGCCAACCGGGCACATATCCTATCCCGCGCAACATTTTTTTTAATTAGAAAATTGGAAAAAACCCAATTTTCTTTTTTTGCCCGACTCGGGATTCGAACCCGGGACCTCATGCAGTCAAGTCCAACAACTGAACCGCTAGACCACAGAGGCGAAAATGAAGATGAAATCATAAAAATAAAAAAATACTTTACAAAAAGTGTGCCCAATACAAATCCACTCAAAATCAGAACAGAAAACTTCGGAATGTAACTATTAGCTCTATACATTTGTATATATTAGTTGCGTTTGAAATTTTTTTAAACAAAATTCCGTAACAAAATTGCCTGTATGTATGGTTAATTCCGCCATATACCTAGGCAATTTTGTTACGGCCTCACTCATTTTTTTCAGTTTTTTATTAAATTACAAATGAAGTATTACTAAAAGTCGAGAATTGAAAGTATTTTA
The DNA here is from genome assembly GCA_002245475.1 of Calephelis virginiensis. Taxonomy (NCBI): domain Eukaryota; kingdom Metazoa; phylum Arthropoda; class Insecta; order Lepidoptera; family Riodinidae; genus Calephelis; species Calephelis virginiensis. The sequence continues at coordinate 19,796 of NJDC01057532.1, read as the reverse complement.
GCTATTGTAATATCTAACAGCTGGGTATAGTTCCAGCAGTGGGTTGCTGACATCATAGCAAATTAAACCTAATCTACAAGTGACCAAGTAAGTGATACTAAAATTGGCCTTAATTATAGCGTCGCATTCTCACGGTATTGTTGTGTAACGAGGTCACGGGTTCGACTCCCGCCTAGTTCAACAATCAGATTAACATTAACTTCATGTTTTACACAACCGAGAACGAGTGTAATGTTTTCAAAGTTAGTATGTATATATCTTAGATATAAAATTCTCATGTCACAATTTTCGTGTATGCCTCCGAAACGGCTTGACCGATTCTCATGAACTTTAGTGAGCATATTGATTAGGTCTTAGAATCGCCCAACATCTATTTTTTATATAAGTGATAATGGTAACTCACTCCAATTTTTTAAATAAAATCATATTCAAAAACAGCAAAACACCGTCCGCTGAGTCGGCTAGTTTTATGTTTTAATACATACATACGGATTTCCTAATGACACTAAATATAATCTAAGCGCAGTGAAACTAAAAAACACTGACTAAATTATCATACACAAAAATCAAGTATTTTTATCGATTTCTCTGGATGCAATCCCAGGAACAATTAATACTATGGAAATAGCATAACCGCTTCTAGCAGTTTTATTTCCATGTTAATAAAATATGTCAACTTATGAAAGCAACTTTATGCCATACGCTTTAAGATTGTCTTTCTCCGATGACAATTAATATTATTAAAATAATATTGTTTAAGAGTTTATAGTAGCCCCCCAGATCCAGACTTCTTGGCAATGGCGCCACGGAAAATACGCCCTTTCCATTAAACAAAGAATTTAAAAAATGAATGGAAACAAACACTTAAAGCTTTTTTTTAAATCGGTTAAAACTCACAATTTTATTAGGTGGTAGAGTCTGTGACTCGCCTGGATTGGTACCACCGCCTTACCTATTCCTGCAGACATAATGTCAGCGTTTGCCGTTAACGTGTTCCGGTTCGGAGGGTAAGGTAGCCGGTAAACTTACTTTTGCTCGTGGCCTAACATCCCGGCCTAAGGTTGGTAACGCACCATTTCCACTATGGTGTCTCTAGGCGGCGTGAATTTCTTACCATCAGGAAATCCGTCTGGAGTCAGGAAAAACAGCCTATGGAAACAAAAGATGTGAATGGTGTGATGCTAATAATTAATAAAGATGCGAGCTTTAGCCTTTTGCGTAATAAAAAGGCTAACCTTTAACGTAGTAACGTAATAATGTTAACTAATTCCGGCTTATTCATAATCTTCCGGCTAGTATGAGAAAATCTATAACGGATAAGAATATTAAACATATATCAAAATTGCATTTAGTTAGTTAGTATCTACACGCCCATATCCCTGAAGGGGTACGCAGAGGCACAACCAGGGTACCCACGACTAGCCGAAGACACTAAGTCCCATAATGTGATAGGTGGCAAGCCAACCGGGTATATCCAAATCCGAGCAACCTTTTTTTTTTGGAAAATTGGAGATACCACATTCCCTTTTTGTTGCCCGACCCGGGATTCGAACCTGGGACCTCGTGAAGTCAAGTCTAACACTTGGACCACTAGACCACACAGGCGAGAACATTGCATTTCTTGCATAGTATGGAGAAAGTAGATATTGTTTTACCCCCCTACTAACAAACATTACGCGCCCGTTGATCTGGTGTGTAATTTCACTATTGCTAACAAAAGATTAAGTTACACACCTGTTAAACGGGCGCGTAATTTTTATTAGCGGTTAAGAATTTAGAAATAATTTTATATCTCATAAAGTAAGTACTACCCACATTTATACCTATTTCATTTTTGACAAATCTTTTATTTTGTTAACATTTTTATTTCCTTGTTTTTTTTTCTTCTCCAGAAACAAAAATTTAAAAAAATCACTAGACATGGTAACATTTTTATTTACTAACCTGTGTGGTTTTTAAATGCTTTCGCAACTCAATATTGGATTGTGTGTTCAGTCAGTAAATAAAAAAAACTATCAATATGAGCCGAAACTCGAAAGTGACGAGGTCTGATTTTGCGGTTACAAAAATAGATATTGGATGTGGCACCAACCCGGTTGTGGTGTCACCTAGACATGGTCACAGTGTTAGTAAAAAAGAAATAGTTTTTCAAGCGCGGACTACTTGTATTAAATGATTTATATTTTTTAAGGACTGGAACTAAACTTATTTAAGT
>NJDC01057532.1:0-17302 GCA_002245475.1 Calephelis virginiensis | reverse complement strand
TCCGAATGTACGTATTTGGCGGGCTTTAAAAGAACACAATTCTAGCATACTCAAATATTACAAATTGAACATAACTAAGAAACATTGATATGTAGATACTTTGGAGTTCGGTGACAATGATACTAGTAGAGTTTGGGAATTCATTTTAATTACTAAAATCTCAAAAATCTTTTAATTATCTTAAAAATAAAAAAACAACATAGGTATTACAAAAAAATATCAAGTAATTAGATTTCGGTATATCTTGAATACAAACATGTTTCAAAATTGAGGCATTGACCTACTAATATTATAAATGCGAAAGTTTGCATATTTGTTTGTTACTCCACACAAAAACTGATGAACCGATTTTCATGAAATTTGGCACACACATTGAGGGTAACTTGGATTAATATATAGGATAGTTTTTCTCCCGAAGAAATATTCGTGTAACCATAAACCACGTGCGCAATGCCTCGGGACAATAGCTAGTTGAGTATAAGTCCCTTGTGGTTGTGTCATAGGCAGAGTATCGAATGCCAAGTTATACAATTCTACAGACCTGCCAAGCTTCCTCTTCAAAAAAAAAAGCTTCCTTTTCGTACAAATACGCCGGTTTCGGACATTTTTGACTCAACTCTCGGAAATACTAGAGCGATTAGGTTATGGAATTAACCTAGGTCTCGTCGGGTACAACCATCCACATTTAGTATAAGTATTTAGTATAAGTAGAGTAGATATTATATAAAATGGCCAAATATAAACACCACAATGTTTTCCCCGTGCTGTAGGGTTACTCTTGAATCTCGATTAATGCAATATTGGAAATTGGAATCGGATCTGTTACTTTAGGTACTCTTCAACACAATACTAGCGAATTATTAAAGTTTAATTAATAATAAACAATAGATGATTTTATCCGATTCATTAAATTTTGTTGTAACTAAGTGTTAATCATCCTTTATTACTGTGTTCCAGAGTACCTAAAATGACAAATTCGATTCAAATTTCCAATTTCCATGAAATCGTGTTTGGAGAGTAACCCTACTGGTCCGGGCTCCTTAGCAGAAAAGGCGAGCATAAGCTAACCGTCACTAGCAATGTGAATTATGAGTAGTGATCGCTTTGTCTGGAGCTAAGACCGCCTTTATTGTAGCACAAACTATAATCTTATGCATTTGACAATATTTATTTGTATTTACCTTGTTACAAGTTTGATTGGGCACAATAAGAGTTAATTCATTATTTAAGTTATGGTATTGTATTTAACATTAGTATTTTCAGATTTATATAAACTATGATCGCCTCTGTGGTCTAGCGGTCCGGGTGTTGGACTTGACTGCATGAGGTCCCGGGTTCGAATCCTGGGTCGGCCAACAAAAAGAAAATTGGGTTTTTCCAATTTTCTAATAAAAAAATGTTGGTCGAGATTGGAAATGTGCCCGGTTGGCGATAGGCTTGCCACCTATCACAGTGTGGGACTTAGTGTCTTCAGCTAGTCGTGGGTGCCTTGGTTGTACCTCTGCCTACCTCTTCGGGGATATGGGAGTGAAGATACTTTTTTTTATATAAACTAACGGTTTAAACGCTTAACCGCTTTTGATGTAATTTGATATGTGTATAGCTATAGATCCAAATTCAATCATAGGCATTTTTTTTTCAAAAATCAACCCCCAAATAACTATAATAGACGACAAAAATTTGTATGAAATTCTTAACGCTGACAAGTCGCGGGCAAACAGCTAGTAAAATGGCAACCCTAACTCATTTGAATGCAAAAGTTGTGCCGTAAATCGCGGTAATTAATTACAGAGTAGGAAATATTTAATTAAACTACGTATTGTCCCCGAGACGAAACGTAAAAGCTTTCTTGTGTTGCCAGAGCAGTAATAAACCTCGTTGTTGCCATATAATAAAAATCTATTTCCCTACATGACTAGTCGCTTGCATTTTGGACATTATTTGAGCCACTTGAAATGAGTACGTTCATATAGCAGAAAAACTCGTATGTTTTAGTGCCCGACTCCATTGAAAAATATAGACCAACTTTTTTACTAATCACCTTATCAGAACCGAGTGTTTGTTTGTCACTAATACTGTGACCGAGAGTAAATTTTGCAATGACTCGCTAAGATTTGTCCCACTGCCTAACTATACATTACATTACCGACTATTATAATTTCAGTGCTCGCCACTATCATATTCCAACACGGATTTTGTGGTAGCCGGTGAATGTGCATACGAAAGATTTCGAACAGTCCAGCTTAAAATTGACATCGCACCAGTACCATCGTTGGTGTCTGTTGATGTAGTATGGTTTTTAGCATCAGGAAATTCATTGCCTCTTTACCTTTTTACTAATCCGAAAAAAGGTAGGTACCTATATTTTTTAGGGTTGTGTTTCGAACCCTAAAGTAGGAAAATGCAAACTGTTTGAAATAGTTTGTTAGTTACTTAATCTTAAAAACAATACAATTACGATTATATAAATATCTAAAATAATGGAAACCTAGGTCCAGAAATACAAATATTTACTACAAATACTTGTTCCTGAAGGGAAACGAACCCACGCGTTCGGCCTTAAGGGTGTACGCTAACCCCTAAACGATTTTCAAATAACCTACAAATACTTGTTTTTGAAGGGAAACGAACCCACGCATTCGGCCTTAAGGGTGTACACTAATCCCTAAACAATTTTGAAATAACCGCAATAAATTTAAAAACAATTATGATTATCTTCACGTCCGTACTTAATACAGGCACTTTCACTTACTGACCCCAAGTCCCATGTACCTATAAATAAAAGTAATATTAACAGAAAAAAACGTTTAGTTACGACCTATAAAATCCCATAAACTCGATGTTAAAATGTTGCCTACTGAAATAAAAATCAGGGTTGTCAAAAGGACTTTTTGTTTAGATTTTTTAGTACAACCACATCGCCCCCTAGTGGTGCAATCTAGAATAATGGTGGTAATACTGAAATCTAGAAGAATGCTGGACTATTTATGGCAACAAAGTATTAGTATTATGGATACTAAAAGATTAATGTAGAGTCCAACCTCTGATCCTTTGCGGTAGGCACGGGATTTTTCACATAAAAAATACGGGTATGATAACGCCATCGCCCGCTAGAGGAGTAATTTATAATTTAGAATGCAGGATTATTTCCCTAATACAATTAGATTAGTGAGACTTTAATATTAGCCCCATGTTGGTCCGGGCTTCTTTGCACAATAGCCACCTTACCTATTCCTGCCGCCACAACGTCACTGCTAGCCGTTGACGAGTTCCGGTTTGGATAGCAAGGCAGTCGGTCAACTTACTTTTGCTCGAGGCCTAACATATCGGCTTCAGGTGGGTAACGCACCATTACCAGCTTTGGTGTCTCTTATCTTTTACACCTACTAATTTATACCTACTACAAATTGATCAAGCAGAACACCACCAGTAGTTTTTGTAAGGTACGCTAGCCTCCAACGAGCTGCGTGTTAGAAACACAGATCTAAGCTAGACAGAGGACCCACAGAAATAGTAAAAGTAGTGATAAAAGAAATGGATGGAAAAATGTGTTAATATGTGTTATAAAATGATGTTACAAAATTAGTTAGGCATTCCAACATACGAAATAAATTTGTAGTCATAATTTTTTCATAACTTGATACTAGCAACATAATAATTAATAAGGCAACCCTAAAATCCTAATTAGTTTGCAAAGGGCGCGTGCCAGCGCTAGTTATTTTGACAGCTCACGCAAAATGGCGGACGCACTAAAAATTTAATATGGCGTAATCTAATTAATTAACACATGACCCGCTTTAGGCGTGAAAATTTAACCTCGTTACGTGACATTATGTCAAATACAAGCGATACTTTTTACATGCATACTAGCTGACCCGGCTGACGTTGTTCTGTTTTTTTTTTGCTGTGATTCACTCTCATCACTTAATGGTAAAAAAAATAGACGTTAGCCGATTCTCAGACCTAATCAACCTCGCCTATTGTACATTTTTTCCTGAAATTGCTATTTCTTTTGTGTTATTTCACTTGTGTACAATAAAGAATTATTATTATTATTAACATTGTTACACGGGAATTTTATATATAAGAAGATTGGAGTAACGGTTTAAATTTAAGTATTTTTACGCATCCAATTTAAAACGACGCCATAATAACTCTGGCATGTTCCGGCTCGGAGGGTAGGGTAGCCGGGAGATTTGCACAATAGACCTAACATCCCGGCCACAGGATAGCGACGCACCTGTAACATCTATGGTGTCTTTAGGACACCGTTATCTCTTACCATCTGGAGAGTCGTGTGCTTGTTTATTGACCTCTCGCAATAAAAAAATCGGCCAAGTGCTACTCGGACTCGCGCTCCGAGGGTTCCGAACAATACTGTACTTATGTATATTTAGTCAAATATTACCAATCAAAACGATAAAACATAACTATTTTCGCATTTTTTCATTTATTTGTGTTATAAGACGTAGCTTCGTACCAAATTTAACGATTCGGTGTTCACGAGAAGGACCCAATAGGTTTTGATTCGTTTGCTTCTTTCGAAAATTTGCAATTTTGTAACATACCTACTGAATCTTTTACGAGTATCCGCACTAGAGGTGAAAAAATCGTGCGGAAGAAGCTCTGTCATCTATACAAATTGAAGCGACGCGACGCGCGAAAAAAAGCGGTGAAAGTTTGCAGTGCGGACTCGGCCTCACTCTCGGGTAAAAACAGTACAATGTCAAATAAATATCTTACTTTTTCCTGTCGCAAGTATAGCGATTGTCATTGTAATATTCCGATTTAAAAGATAGAGTATTTTTAGGAGATTATAGATTTTGGTGAAATGAAATTTATTTATTTCCGGAATATGTGTGTTTAAAAGTTGTTACAACATATTCGTACCAACATATTCTATCACATTGTGCAAATATCTAAGCAACTTAACTATATAGTTTTTATTTTAGTTATTTATGTTTTTACATAAATTAATTGATATATATATATATTTATTTAAAGGCTATTAGTTATAAATTTAAACAAAAAATATTATGATCGAGATTTACCCTATCTACCATACACTACCACCGTTTCCCAACCTGGCCAGTCAGGTGAAGAATCGGAGAAAAAGAGAATGATAGAGTATAACTAAACGCATCAATAATGTATTTGGTTTCTGTACGTGACATGCTTTTCCGAACTGTAATTCATCTGGCTGTTTGCCTTCCTATATATAAAAAAAGAATTATGTGAACACACTCTGTGGATTTCGCAGAATATTCGCGACGTTCCCGCGAAAACCAATATAATAATGGTAATAAAACACGCTAGTGACGGCAACACGACCAGGCGGTGGCACTACGGGTTATTACCTCTTACATTTTTATACTGTGGTCTGAGTTTACACGATGTTAATATACAGAAAACTAGATGTTTTGCCGCGACTTCGTCAGCGCTGCATAGATTTTCAAACTTTCACACCCATAATAATTTCCATGAGGTTGACTTTAGAAGAAAATCTATGTTTGAACTCGGGTTGTTACCTACATGCATATCTTATTTCATTACAATCGGTTCAACGGTTTAGATGTGAAAGAAAAGAGAGACACAGACAGACTTTCGAATTTTTATTATTACTTATTATTATTTGCTAGGTGGTACTGTTTTACAGTGACTCTTTCGGCCTTACCTACCTTACCTATTCCTGTCGCCATTACATCAGTACTTGCCGTTTTAATGTTCCGGTTCGGAGGGTAAGGTAGCCGGTAAACTTATTTTTGCTCGAGGCCTAACATCCTGGCCTCTGGGTGGCAACGCACGGCTAATACTTTGGAGTCTCTAAGCGGCGCAATTTTTTACCATCAGGAAATCCGTCTGCTTGTTTGCCTTTCAAAATCATAAAAAAGCTAAAAGGTATCTCAGAGCTTCCCAATTTTTTAAGATACGGAACATTCACCAAATGCCTTTTATTTGATAGAACCCCATATCAAAGATAACAAAGGCAAAGGCTAATTTGTATCAAGAACAAAATTTCATTACACAGTATAAAAAAGTCACTTTCTCTGTCCCTATGTATGCTTAAATCTTTAAAACTACTCAACGGATTTTGATGCGGTTTCTTTTAATAGATAAAGTGATTGAAGAGGAAGGTTTATTTTGTTATTTATTTATTTAAAATTTATGCACTGTAGTGTACAAAGGTGGACTTAATGCTACATGGCATTCTCTACCAGTCAACCTAACTTTATTAGAAAGGATATTTAAATGGGGTGTAAAGAAAAAAACAATAACTAAACATTTGCACCACATTTAAACCTAATTTGAGGTATCATAATAAATACATAACAATACATTACACGAAAAGTACGAATTCTACAAAAATATGGCCATTCTGTATTTATATACATGTACTATATACGTAAAATAGTCGCCTCTGTGGTCTAGCGGTCCGGGTGTTGGACTTGACTGCATGAGGTCCTGGGTTCGAAGCCCGGGTCGGCCAACAAAAAGAAAATGGGATTTTTCCAATTTTCTAAAAAAAAATAATGTTGGTCGGGATTGGAAATGTGCCCGGTTGGCGATAGGCTTGCCACCTATCACATTGTGGGACTAAGTGTCTTCGGCTAGTCGTGGGTGCCTTGGTTGTACCTCTGCCTACCTCTTCGGGGATATCGGCGTGAAGATACTATATACATGTATATTTGTATTTATGTATGTACATAAATACAAATATACATGTATATAAATACATACAAAAATTAAACAATAAATAATATCTGACAACACTACTGTGATAAATAATTGATAAGGGAACGTTTGAGGGAAAACTTAGTTAAGCTATTTCTGACATAAACAGGAAGAAAGTTCCATAAACGAACATTGGAATAGAATGACAAAATAAAAAAAATATTGAAGGATAGGATTATTTTTATATGTATATTTTGTACCCGTGCGAAGCCGGGGCGGGCCGCTAGTTCGAAACAAATTGAAATAGTCAACGGTGACAATTCTGCTATACACAAACTAAACTTATTTAAGATGCTGTTACATTGTCAAATTAGCACGGACATGTCAAATAGAGACGTTTTTGAACGTTTCATTTTTAATCTAACTGTACTGTGTTTTGTTTTTTTATTATACTGTCGTTGAAAGAAGATAGCGATCAGTTTAAAATTAGTTTCGTGGGTGCGAAACTAAAATTACCACAAGAATTAATAGTTCCACCTTCTGTTTTTAAGGTGGGCGAGTGCTGCGCAGGTCAGCCGGATTAGTATCACCCCTCACCACCTGCCAGCATTACGTCTGTGTTTGCCATATTCCCTGTTGAATTATAGAATATTATACCATTAGCAACATCTGTATGATCTAAATTATTACATGCTTACATATAAGTTTATCTTCACACGCCCATATCCCCCAAAGAAGAAGACAGACGCACAACCCACGAATAGCCGAAGACACTAAGTTCCACAATGTGATAAGTGGCAAGCCTATCGCCAACCGGGCACATATCCAATCCCGAGCAACATTTTTTTTTATTAGAAAATTGGAAAAACCAAATTTTCTTTTTGTATCCTGACCCGGAAATCGAACCCAGCACCTTATGCACTCAAGTCCAATACCTGAACCACTAGACTACGGAGGCGATCATATTGTTATTTGTATTTTAATAATCTTAAAACACTTTTTTTGCCCGTAAATGTTGCTCGGGATTGGAAATGTGCCCGGTTGGCGATAGGCTTGCCACCTATCACATTGTGGGACTTAGTGTCTTCGGCTAGTCGTGGGTGCCCTGGTTGTGCCTCTGCCTACCCATTCGGGGATATGGGCGTCAAGGTGTATTTTTTATTTTAAAACAAAAATCTATCGCTTTACTATAGCTTTCGTAGTACGACCGGTGAGTGAAATAAAAAGGGTGTAGTAAAGCCGCGCCCTGCCGCACCCCTCTTCAGAAGTAGGCCACTAATGGTCACATTTGTTGTGTACGTATTTATGACAAACTTATTTTATAGTTGACACCTTTGGTCAACTATACAAAAGCTATAAAAGTGAGTTTAAGATAAATACATAAGAAATTTTCCCCATATTGGTACGGGTCCTCTGAGTAGAATAGACCAGCAGCCTCTCTGCCAGGTAGCTCGTAAAAGGCAAGCACTGGTTAACAAGACACTATGCAGCAATTTGCCCGGGATGCACCGCCTTACCTATTCCTGTTGCTATAATGACTCTGTCATGTTCCGGCCTCTGAAGGGGAAGGTAACCGTTAGAATTACACAATTAGTCTAATATCAAGCCAATCGACAGCGACGCACCTGTAACAATTATGGTGTCTATAGGTCACGGTGATTTCTTACCATCAGGAGAGCCGTTTACGTTCGTTAGCCTCTCGTATAAAAAAGTGACATATCAGTAAGTAGGAAAGGAGAAGATGGAAGAACATTAAGTTAGAAGACTTCATTCTTTTTTAAGAAGATGCTTAAAATCTTTTTTAAAAACCAGCAAACACATGGAAGAGGTCCAGGTCGTAGCCATTTGAGTAATAGAAAAAAACATTTTCCGTAACAACTGTTTGATACTTGTATACTTTCAAACTAAAAACTTGAATTCTCTAAGACTTCTTTTTTATAAAATGCTCAAAATATAATGACCAGCAAACATCTCCCTAATGGAAGATAGCTCTAGTCCGTAACCATTTAAGTAATAGAAAAAAAAATTCAGTAACAAATCCTATTAATATTATAAATGCGAAAGTTTGTAAGTATGTATGTATGGATGTTTGTTACTCTTTCACGCTCGAATGGCTGAACGGATTTGTCTGAAATTTGGAAGACAGATAGATTGTGACCTGGATTAACATATAGGCCAATTTTAATCCCGATCGCACACCGGGTTTCTGTGAAAACGCGGGCGAAGCCGCAGGTAGCAGCTAGTGTTTAATATAAAATTAGTATACTTTAGAACTAAACTAAGGACTAGAATTTTATACCAAATGATGATGTGTTTACTAGTAAATATAATTAAAACGTCTTCAAAGAAATAGTAAACCTTCTAGTTTAGAACACTTCATATTCGATCCTTTCTCTACTTTCCTTCAGGTGGACTAAGGTTTATCGTACCACGATATTTGTTACAAGTGTACTTAATGTTTAGTAGCACTTTATTACTTATTTACTACTGTAAAAGACGAGGGCATAATGATATTTACGTACAAAGCATTAAATGGAAATTGCAAGTCTCAAGAAACTATAACTCTGCGGCCATTCCTCGGTACAAATTATTGAATAACTTAATAGTGATGTGCATAGTTATCGATATTTAATTAAGATATTTTTTAACGTTTCAAAATCATTAAGTATGTTTTTCTATTAGATCTGACTTGTATTTAAGGTAATCCGAACTACTAAAAGTTACTAAAACTACTAAAGAAGCTACCCCGGTTTACGAGGCAGAGAACAGTAAAAGACGTAACCAGCAAAAAAGCACATAAATTACTCAGTCCATTAAAATACGGTATGTAAATTTGTAAGAGAGTTATTGGGATTAGATCGAGTTTCAAATATTTAGGCCTATAACTAGTTATACTGTCTGTTTACGACGGCATTTCAGGTGAAAAGCAAGCCCTCATATCGCAACTGAAGGTCACAAAACGATGTTTATTACATGTTTAATTATTGAACACCTCAACTTCGTGCGTCTTTCGATTAGCATATTAACTAACTTACTAACGCTATATTTAAGTAACCCAAAACATTTATCTACACAAATTAAACACGCAATCCTAAAAATAAATATGTCACCACCCCTAGGCCATTTAAATCGCGTTTTTTCGATTCCGGGTCGAGCAACAAAAAGAATTTTTTTTTCCAATTTTCTATCAAATAAATCGGGGATATGGGCGTGAAGATACATTTTTTTTATATCTAAATTCTGTATATTTAAGTTACCTTTCCACGATTAAATCGATCTGGTTTTATTCAAGGGTATTGTCAAGAGTCTAAACCTGGCGTGTTCATAAGAGTAACTAATGTTGAAGAAACTGGGCAGATCTGCAAGGATCGAGATATTTGGCACTCGATACTCCCTGCCTAAACCATAAAGGACTTTTGCCTAAAAATGTGTATATAATTCGCCATATTTAATAAGTGTTTAAGTGTAAAATTTCCTCCGGCTTAAGGAATGAATGGAAGTCTACGAAAAGGTTTCTTCTTTCCAAATATCAGCCGACGAAGTCATTGTGAAGTTACAACCGATGCGAGTCGGCATAACCTTTGCGTTCTTCCAAACAATCTATGCAAATACGAAAAGTATGAAGAGGAAAGGCGCACCATTCAAATAATGTACTGACAGTTCTAAAGTCAGCCTAAACTACAAATGTACCTATATCTTCCCCACAAACGGTCAATAATCACGGATTAATGGTGACATCACCATTTCAGGTTAACCTTTGAAAACAAGCCGATGACACTGCTGTCATCTGTGCCAGTACCAATAATCTATGACAACTCCCATTTTTTTTAACCGGCAACTAGCAGTAGCAGTAAGCATTTTAACGCTATTACAACATAAGTCACTCAAGTGATGGTAATAAATTGTCTTAAGGAAACATACCCATACTACTCGACCCATTTAGGGGGAGGGAGGTTGTGTATCGTAAAGGAAAGCTTGGAGTGGATAGAAGTGGCAGTCATCGATGGAGGATCGAGGAAACTCCACCTGAGTATACCATCCACGTAATCTATGACGTGTCCAAGTAGATTGGTGCTGACCGTATATATCAATCACTACGTGGCAACTAGGAGGGTCTTGGCATATACTACGGGTGGTCAAAATAGGGAGGTAAAAACTGTCCAAAGTAGATCTCTTCTCTAAGCTAAATTATTCTTGATAAATTCAGTTACCTATCAATGAAAATACTGTAAAAGTAGTTTAGCCGTTTTAGAGATTGGCCGAGAAAATAAATATATAATTTCACTTTCGTATGTGTTTAGTAAAGCTTTTTATTTGACATTAGGAGCAGACACTTTAATTTTTATAATTTACTGGATCAGGATCTCGACTTTTTTTTTTTTTTTACTGGATCAGGAAATCGTAATTTCTAGCTAATCAAGCAGAAAGCTCTACCAATACGAGATACCTATTTTAAAATGTTAGTTCCACCGTCATAATATCTACCGCATGCCGATTAGAGTTTCTAGTTCAAAAGCCAAACCTTTCATTATAAAGAAGTTAGAAAATAATCGGCCATTACGTGAGTTATAATGACGCGTGAGAATCGATGCAACCGTTACGATAGTGATGGAATTACGTTTTATCGACTTCTTACTTTAACACTCTGTCTTGTCTTTTTAATTTCGAGAGTATTAGAAAATACATTGTCAAAAACAAGGAAAAACAGCATTTTCAAGTTGTTAACAGCAACAATAATAATTAATCATTTAATAAAAAAATCAATAAGCTCCACGTAACCTACATGTAAATTAGGTACGAACCATCACGATAACGTCAGCTTCCAAATAAAAAAATCGCATCAAAAACGGTTAATTTCTTCATGATTTGATGCCACAGACAAACACATACACGAATACGTGAAACTAAATGAATAGTCTAGGTATTAAAAATTGCGTTTTGGAAATAAATAGCACATAAATTTTATCAACATTCGACGATGGAGTCGAGGTTAGTGACCAAATTAAGTAATCATGTAACAAAGGTATAACTCAAAATCACTAGTCAGATCGTGGTTAAATTTAAATGGGAGCACCTAGTAGTCGTGAACTACCTGCCCAGAAGAAAATTACTAAAACCGATTAGTTAAGTTAATATCTTTGTTTTGGCTAAGTTAAGTAAACGTGTAACAAAGATATTAAGTATAACTAAAAAACCCTAATCAGATCGTAGTCAAATTTATATGGAAGCACCTAGGAATACCTACCTTTTCAAAAAAGAGTCATTAAAATTTGTTAGTTATTGGCTAAGCAATCACGTAAAATCATACAGTCGAATTAATAACCTCCTCCTTTTCGTTAGTTAAAAATCTATAAAAAATGGCATCTAAGAGTTACATGTGCTCCCATTACATTATTTCGATATTGCTGGTTATTCCTCTACTGCAGTTAGTCAGACAGGCAGTGTAGTCTGCCTTATCCTACAACTTCTTGCCCGGATAGGCACCTTACCTATTCTTGCTATGGCCGTGTAGCAGCTTTGAGTGAAGGATAATCGTTAAATTAGATTAAATTAATGCGGTGGTTTTACGTTTTAAAGGTTTACCGATAAATAAACATCCCGTCACTACCACCACAGCCAGCTTGCCGCTTTCTCTGCGTGTCGTTATGCATATCCCAAGTTTAGATAATTGTCGCTGGCTGCTTCTACTGGTGTACAAAGGGTTTTAGTGTTATTTAATTATATTGTATGGTAATAAATATACAGGGTTGGTTAGTTTAAATCTAATATACAGGGTTATAATTACATAACGTGAAACCTCCTAAAGGTAAATTAGGACTGATTTCACCAATCATATTGAAAACCGAGTTTATTAAACTAAGTTTAGTGTAAACGAGTTCAATTATCGGTTATGATTCTGTGCATAAGTTCTTGCAAATACTCTTTTAAAATAGACAATATTCTTATCCTCATCCCCTGATAATCTACTTACCACGTAAAATAGTCCTATATAATATTCTAAACGTAAAAGCTTCTATGGATATAATGTAGATGAAAGAGTAACACTTTCACGTTCGAATGCCTGAACCGATTTGTCTGAAATTTGGATCACAGATAGTTTGCGACCTGGATTAACATATAGCCTACTTTTAATCCCAATCGCACAACAGGTTCCTGTGAAAACACGGGCGCAGCCGCAAGCAATACCTAGTTTGATAATAAAATATTAACTTATATCCAAAATTTCATCGAAAATAAAATTGACATGATTGATGCTCTTGACAGTTGACTAAACGCGTTTTTACGTTGATCGCGTTCACATTAGACGGTGAAATCCAGCCTTAAGTACAAAACTTGATACTCGTACATATGACTTTTGACGAAACCTAGTACATTTTAATATTATAGGTATAGGTATTTCGTCAAAGCTCATGTCCTCCAGTTACTATCATTCGTTTCTCTCTATATCCACTGCGGCACATAGTTCCTACGAGGCTGCCCCAATCTATTTTTTTAATGGCTAATTTGTTGCTAACCGCGAGGTTTTTACAACTTCACCGGGCTATAAATGACTGTCCCAATCGAGATTACCTAATGTTGAGACTACTTGATCAACCTAACAATTACATAAATGATTAGATTCGGTATTGCCTAATTAGTTTTATGTGGAAAAAAGTTGTGAAAAAATTCTTTCTAGTAGTTTTTAATGACCAGCGAACAAAATAAAGTTTTAAAAAAATTACGAGTTCTTTTACTATAACATTCCTTAAAAAATGGGGGAGAGCTTATATTCAGTTTTTCTGGAAAAAAAATAATGAAAAACCGAATGCACCTAAACCTAACAATTATTTTAGTTGCTATTTTTTTTTACAAACTGCAATGTTATAAAAACATGACAAACGAATAAATAAATTGTTTAATAAACAGGACAGCTACACACCTGTAACATTGATGTTGTTTATAGGCCATAGTTGTAAGAATAATTAAAACATACAAAAAAAAACAATAAAAAAATCAGTGATCAACCGATACGGTATCGGTATCATATCAATATAATAAGTAAATAGAAACTAAATATAAACATTTTTCAAGTGTTTTAGAATAAGCGAAATCATAGAAAATAATTATTTTCTTTATTAGTTTTAGTTTATTTTATTTATTACTATTTTATTGTATACTAATTACATTTTTAAATTTCATATTTTATTATATAAGTGAAGAGAGGACTGGTGACCTATAACTCAGGTTATTTTTTTACTTATAACAGACACTAGTCTCTGGCCCAATAGTTTCCAATTAAAGCTGGCAAAGTTCTTACGACATATTGTATACCTTAGATAGAATGGAATAGAATAAAATAAAAAAAAGAAAACAGAGTAACTTTAACCTTTTTTAGATTAAGATACTTAAGAAAGTAAAACAAATAAACAAATAAAAAAGAAATTTCACCGTTGACAAAAATCGTCTTCATGAGTCTTAAGACGTGTTTTTAAATTTAAATCATACAAGCATACGGAGTTTCACCAACGACAAATATAATCAAAAGCCTTAGCAAGTAATGTCATTCTGATGCAAACCAGTAGGGTTACTCTTGAAGCGCGATTCATGCAATATTGGAAATTGGAATCGAGTATGTCGTTTTATATACTCTTGAACACAATACTGGCTAATTATTAACACTTTGTTAATAGTAAACAATAAATTGTTTTGTCAGATTAGCTGAATTCATTTGTAACTTATTGTTAATAATCCGCTAGAACTGTGTCCAAAAGTACCTAAAGTGACATATACGATTCCAATTTCCAATTCGCATGATATCGAGATTCAAGAGTAACCCTACTGAATGCACAGATTATTTGCAATTATTTTAATTGTGTAGAAAGCTGTTTGAAGAGATATATTCGCAAATTCTATTCGCCAATTATTCTATTAAAGATTAGTCACGTTTTGCAACGTCAAACCGTTTAAAATGCTAATATTTTATTATAATCACATAAAATAATTTGTAACTAAGTATTCCCGTGACTTCGTCCGCGTGGAATTTAACGAAAAAAGTCTCAAATACAAGTTACCGTAGTATGTATCTTCACGCCCATGTCCCCGAAGGATTAGGCAGAGGCACAACTATGCCCTACGACTAGCCGAAGACAATAATTTGTAACTAAGTATTCCCGTGAATTCGTCCGCGTGGAATTTAACGAAAAAAGTCTCAAATACAAGTTACCGTAGTATGTATCTTCACGCCCATGTCCCCGAAGAGTAGGCAAAGGCACAACTATGCCCTACAACTAGCCAAAGACACTGCCCCACAATGTGATAGGTGGCAAGCCTATCGCCAACCGGGCGCATATCCAATCCCAGGGAACGTTAATTTAATTAGAAAATTGAAACTACACATATTTTTTATCGCTAACCGGGGATTGAACTCGAGACCTCAAGAAGTCAAGTCCGACGCCGGACTGCTAGACCACAGAGGCGATTAAAAGTTACCGAAGTTAGGTATATCTTATTATACCAGCTACCTGCCGGTGAAAATAATGTCAATATCGGTCCAGTCGTTTAGACAAACGCCGGAACAAACACGGATATACAGACAAAAATTGATTTTGGTACGGTATGTATATACATTTAAGCTTGTATTAAAAAGAGGTTATTTTAACATCAAACTCCAATTTTATTTAAGTATTTATGTTTGTATTTGTATTGCCATTATAGTCAATTTTAAATAACAATTAAAATTAATATCAGGATAAATTCTGGGACTACTAAACTGTTTTAATTTGTTTTTATGGAGACCTAGTCAGATGTCACGGTGTTAGTGATGATAAGCCTATGCTCGCCTTTTACGAGCTGCCTGGCAAGAAAGGCAGATGGTCTACTCTGCAAAGGAGCCCGGATCAACACAGGGAAATTTAGTCGTTAACACGTAATAAGACGTCTGTTTTAAATTAAATTAAAAATAAAGAAGTATGTTCTTCAGAAACTTTCTTATTAATAATTAGAAAATTAAAAATGTTCAAAACTTTCTATAAGTAACGTAGCTAAGAACAATCTTGTGTCTGATTTCAAAAAAAGAAATAAAGATCGAAATCGCTTTACCCGTTCAAAAGTTAAGGCATCACAGACTGACCCAAACATACCCCCTTAATTTAAGTCGGGGGTTAAAAACAGATATAACTACCCCTACAAAAAAAGTGAATAATTTTATTCATTATTCAAATAACCCACCTGTAACCATTAGATAGGTTATCTATCATGAAAAAGCCCTAAATTTAAAATTGTAAATAGGGTTGTCACTTGTGTAATAGTAGATAATCATCTTAATGTATATAAATAACGTGTCACTTTGATTGTCTGCGGTGGACTTAACCGATTTCAATAAAATTTGCACACAGTGTACAGTTTGATCCAACTTGAAAAGTTGGATCAAACATAACATAATAAAAAAAAATACCATTCGAACCAAGCAGGAACAGGCAGCTAGTTTATTTATAATTCATTTACCGTCGTATTAATAAACATTGACTAAAGTAGGAGTAAAGATAAGTCGATATAATAGTCTGTATCACATTTTGATATAGACTATAACATCAGGTTGATCCTTGGAGTACTTTACGACTTGTTTATGAATAAGATGGATAGTTTATTAAAAAAAATACAAAACAGTTTAAGAATTGAAAAGTTTTCAAAACTCCCAAGAAAACATACATACGTACATAACTTCACGCTAAGTCTCGTAATTCTGACGAGGTGAGCAGAGAATATCGAGTGCCAAATATCACGATTGACTTCCTTCCCATTAATTACTCTTATCATAAAAACGCCCAGGTTTCAGAAACTCTTGGCAGCACCCTCGGATAAAACATTACATCCATACATCAAAAAAATACTAAACTATATATTAAATAGTTTCTATTAGTTAGTTTCTACTCTGTGATATTATCGTGGTAATCTAATCAAAATAAAATACCTATTACTGCTTCTTACCCAGGTTTTTTGCCCGGTTGGCGGTAAGCTTGCTACCTACCCCATTGTTTTTGCTAGTCGCGGGTGCCCTGGTTGTGCCTATGCCTTCTTCTTTGGGGATATGAGCATGAAAATACTTTTTTCTATCAGTAACAAACTTTTATTTTAATTTGGTTTAATTTTGAACAAATTTAAATTCGAGGTGTCTTATTAAAAACATGGAGTAAAGTACGCCAAAGTCATTTTAGCACTTGCACTTGTCCTGTTTATTTATATTTTTTTTAATTTAATCATATTATATTTCATTTTTATATTGTCACAATAATATTTTTTATTGCAATGTAATTAATATAAATACTGTTACATTTTTACAATTACTTAAAGTATTATTTTTCTTTTGAACAGTAGCAGCCCTAACTGCAAAGTGACACCCCAAACTTTTAAGGTGCAGATAAAAAGCCACTATAACAAATTACACACCTGACTTGACATATGGCATTATAATATTTTAATGCCATTAGAAACATTATCCAACGGATATAAGGGGGATTTTTCCTTGGAGTATATTTTCGAGAAGGGTGTTTATGGCATTGTTTGTAAATGATTAATGTTGCCCTATCAAAAAATTCCCAAAATTGTTTAAATTATTTCCGGAAAGTTTTTAATAATGTACTGTATATCTGGA
>NJDC01057530.1:21917-39987 GCA_002245475.1 Calephelis virginiensis | reverse complement strand
ATACTCGCATGGGAAACTGTTGTTTCAAAGTAGTAGATTTGGAAAACAAGGGTATGGATATCAGGCGTTACCTTTTCAATCTGTATATCTAAATCTAGATCTTAGATCTAAACATATCTAAATCTTTTGAGAGCTTCCCTTTAAGAGGCTACTTTAAATCCTTTACCTACCAATTGATTTTTGTTTACATGCTATAGCCTATACAACGCAGTTATAAGCTGTGCAATACAATATCAAGTCTTATTATACGAAACGATACTTCTCAGCTACATGTACAATGTGATTTTTTGGAAACGATCAACCAAAATGTGCGGATACTAGACAAATAATTATCGACAAAAAATGAAATAAAACAGAAATGAAGACGGTCGTAGTTTTTTCGTAATTATTGAACTTCTTGTAAATTATGAGTAAAATTAGTTAATTTAGATGAAAATTAGTTCAATTTTGTTCAGTTAAAGTGCAAAAGTGAAATATGTATGAAGAAATTAATGTATCGTGTATTTCCTCGTTGCTGCTAAATCTCATAGATGAGCTTTAGTAACGAAGCCAACGCTTTACTCAAGAGCTTGACATCACTTTGTAAATAGTGACTAATTACTGAAATAAAAACTTAATCAATACCGAAGACATGGCAGAATGGCCCAAAAGTCGCCGTAGACGGTCTCAGAAAGGTGCAAATTAACTACTAACTGACTTAAAAAAATAAACTGTTCAAAATAAAGATAGTGTGAAAAGCAAAAAACATAAAAATACCTGTAGTTATTGAAATTAATGTATAAAATATATAAAAATGTATTTTTCGAAACCGCACATTTTGGTTGATCTTTTCCAAAAAATCGCATTGTAAAATTTTTTCGATTTTTTGGTATTTAGCTTCATAGGTTTATAATTTCTCCTCAGTACACCTAAAACATAATAAGAGGCTTATCCTGTATTCAGTGAAGATTTCTATTTAATAATTGTGTGAGCCCGCGAACATGAAGGCTAATTTCATTTTAATGACCACGAACCGGAGGGTCCCGACGAGATACCATCTCGCTCGATTTACTCCAAACAGACAAGCCATCTTCGTGATTAAGCGTTTTGCATAACATGTATTTTATTTTATGTTTATTTATTTTTAGGGTTTTTAAGGTTATTTTAAAGGTACAACTTTCAATAGATTTATTTATTTGAATATATACCTACTTGCATAAGTTAAGAAACATGCAATCAAAAAAACTATATTCTCATCATTATGTCTTATAAGAGTAATACGCATGCACCTAAATGATGTTGTTGCGACATTGTTGCGAAGACGTCGTTTTTTATTTTTTTGTCATTAAATTTTAAGCCAGTTTGTGCTATAGATATTAAAAAAATAAGTAGGTAGTTCAAATCATCTGATTATCAAAAATACTTTGTATTTCAAACATAATTCGTCAATATTTAACATCGACGATTTTCCACACTTTTATACAGTAAAGTGTATAAAATACCTTTTTTGCTTATTAAAGTTATAACTTTAACTTAAATAAAAGGTACAACAAATCACATTACAAATTGCAGTGGAATATTGAGACCTCTATCCCCAAGCATGTTCATCTTCTAAATACTCTGAGACCGTTTATTAGCCTTTTTGACATAATTTTGCTTTTATACATTTTTAAACTTATTTCAAGGTAGATCTCTAATACCAATGGGCAGCTTATTGTAGAAACGTATACATTGACCCGAAAAGGATTTACTAATTTTGTAGAGGCGAGTTTTGTATGCGTTTAGATTAATTTATTCCTCGTATTAACATCGTGAACATCACATTTTTTTGTATACATACAAAGATTTTTTTAACATACATTAAATTCTCATAATTTTATTAAGAACTGAAAGTAAAAATATTTATTTCTTTGAATTTTTCTCGGAGGCAATACCTTACTTTAAGATTATAAATAGCTCTTTACTGTAATACAAGTATAGTATTTATATCTGCAAAATTTTACCAAAGAAGTATTCCATAAGACACTAAACTATGAAAATAGCTAAAATACACTATTCGGACCGTTTCAACATCTGTTAATGTTCTTATTTTTTTACTGCAAATGCTGCTGAACTAAGCCTATTTGCCAGTTTCTCAATATGAGGGCCCCATTGTAATTTGTTATCAATTGTGATGCCTAAAACGACAGTGGGTTCAACAAGATCCAGTTTAGATCCATTTAGTTGTACATTGGAATCTACTAGCGTACCATTGGGCATTGAAAATCTAACACATTGCGTCTTATTACCCTTTAAAAGAAGATTGTTAACTGGGAACTAATGTACAACTTTGGATATCGCATCGTTCACTTCGTCATACTTACCTAACTGTCTTTTCACTTTAAATGTAAGTGAAGTGTCATTCGCGAACAAAACAATATCGTGGGTGTCCCTTATGTAAAAATGTAAGTCATTTATGTATACAAGAAACAGAAATGGACCAAGAATAGGGTCCTGCGGTACGCCAATCGTAACCGCAGAAAAAAAACAGCAAATGTTGTATTTGATCAGACACTTATATCCTTTCTACTGTTAGCTAATCAAAGCTTTTATCAAAAAAAATATTTGAAAAATAACATAAGTTGATATAGTATCTTTACATTTTTCAACCGACGAAAAAAGGAGGAGGTTCTTAATTTGACCAGTATGTTCTTTTTTGTATGTATGTGTCGCGATTATTCCGGTGTTTGTGGACGGATTTTCAAAATTGTTTTTTTAATTATAATTTGGTCCAGGTCTACATTAGCATTCATGAGAAAACTGCATATGTTTTACTGCGTTTAAATTATTGAAATCGTCAAATTCCTGTATCATAACTACTATCTCAAAAAATGTTTTTGGGATTCTTGTCAGTGCAACAGTTTTGTCACTATAAGACCCAGATTAGACTAACACTTAGGCAGTGTTTCGTCAAAGTTGGTAATATAGGAGGTGGCATTTCTTTTATTAAATTGCTTGTGGGCAAAACTGCATGAAGTATGTAGAGAGTTCATACAAATAATACCAAATTAAGGAGATACGAGTATATTCAAAACCGTATCGAAAAAGTATTTACGGGTAGGAATAAAAACAGCATGTAAAACAAAAGTAAAAAAACCTCAGAATTCTTTTTTAAGTATTGAAGTTTATATTTTTTTTCCGTTGACGATGGAAAGTGGCAACTTCGTTTAGCTAATCGGAAAGAAAAATGTCACTTTCCACTTAGAGGGCAGAAAAATGGTTTTGGATCACATTGAAATATCTCTGATATATAATATTCACCACAATACAAAACATTATTCTTTCGTATTAACAACTGTTGTCCATTCTCCTTATTTTAGCTGATTATTCATAAGACTACTAACTCAAGATGGGTCGCTTTAGTATGCAAATGATATTTAAGTGTTGGTTGCAAGTTATTCTCATGTAGTAAGGGGGTTGTGAAGTTTTATGTTTAGAATGTTATTTGCGAAGTTCTCTTATAATTCAGCTCTTTCAGTACCTGGTTGGTTCAGTTGAAAGAGCAGCTTTAAAGGTTTTATTTTACATACACCTATCAAAAGAGGAAATATCTAAGATTCCTGGGATTCCCGTGCAACTTAAGGCAAATATAAAGGCCTCTTTTTACGAGTGGGTAGGATGAGAACGTGTGTAGATTATGTGAACCCTTATTTTTATTCAAATGACTCTCCCAAATATTACGTTTTACGGATGAGATTGTAGAAAGCTTCAGAATATTATATTTAAAGCTTACAAAACCATTTTGAAATTTTCTTTTGGTTAGTATCTTCACGCCCGTATTTCCGAATTACGATATAAGTTTATTTATTTCCTTTATCTATTTATTTATTTATTATTTACGTACATTCAAATCACAGTATACAATGTTATTTAAAGATCTTATTAACATTGGCGTGCTTATCTCTCTGAGAGATCTTTGCCAGCAAAACCTGTAAGGAAACAGGTGTTGTAGAATTATTTGTTTGCATGAAACACTATCAGCAAATTCGTAACATTAATGTGTTATATTCAAACAAAGAAAACTAATTGAATTACATTTAAGTATTGCGATAGTTACGATTGCAAATAGTAAACACTAATTATTTTTTAAAAGCAAAAGAAAGCAAACAAACTAGCAACTATCTAATGAAAAGAAAATCCAATTATAGGTATTATTTTAGGAACTAATAATAAGAGTCGCGAATGGTAAAAAGTTGCATTTTACGGCTGGTCCACATAGTTATTCATTTATTAAATTAATTCTTAATTGTACACAAAACAATAATAACATAATTGAACACGTAAAATTGTCCAAAGGCGATATTATCTCTAAAATATATTTCTTCCACTAAACTGAAAACAGAAAGTATATATAATATAAATACAGTGTAAAATGCAAAAAACAGTACAGTTTTGTTGTACAGTGAACAAAAACAAAACAAAAAAAAATGAAAATTATAATAAGTTGTTATACCTATTAATATTTATTAATTAATTACTTTTTAAAAGCTCTACAGCCTTCTCAAAAACTGCCAAATATAACTTATATACAGTAAGTTATCTAAATTAAGGTAAGATTCCTAATAATATATAAATAAATAGGATTATAAGGTTTCCCAATCACTTGTAGTTGTATATCATACTTTTTGGCTGTCGGAAAAGAAAATACCTACGCTATTATCTAAAGACTATTCTTGAAATACTACAATTATTTTATTCAAACTAATATTGAAAATGCGAAAGTCCGTCTGATTATCTTTTGTTCTTTCACGGCTACAATGCTGTACTGATTTTAGTAAAAATTTGAAATGCATATAGTATAATTCGCAAAAAATTCAAGTTCAAACGTAGCCTAGTTTTTTTTAATTAAATGTTTATAATGAAGGTTCCTTAATAAGCGGAATAGCCATGCTGAGGAAGTCGCGGGGAATACTACTTATATTATATAATTCGGATATATTTATAGATAATCTCATGAAACATGTTTGCGCAATGCATACCTTTTACACGTGGTTGATTAATTAACCAAATGTTGCTTGTCATCTTTCCAATATAGTGTAATACATTCATGTTAATTTAAATAGAAAGGTTATATTAATCCATAGCTGCTCACATTTACGATAATTGGTTTGAAAATGGTTTAATTAAGAATTGTTGAAATGTTGAAGAATAGTATTTATAAATACATTTCCACACAATGTGGTAGAAAATGTTCTAACACATATTGAGCAAATATATATATTTCAACACTCCAGTAGCAAGAGTTGTACTAAACTAGGTTTTTATATGATGGTCAGTGAACAAGCTTACGGCTCTCCTGATGGTAAAAGATAACAATGACAAACGGACACCATAGATGCTACAGGTGCGTCGCCGTCCTGAAGCCAGGATGGAAAGCCTCTTTTGCAAGTCTATCGGCTACCCCACGCTACAAATCGGAACATGTCAGTGTCATTGCGGCGGCAGGAATAGGTAAGGCGACAGATCCCTACCCGCGCAAGTTGCTGCACTGTGGTCTTGTTGGTAATGACCTTTATTTAATCCTGTTACGAGCCTCGTACGTGCTACCCAAATACTTATTTGAATTCACGTATTTGTACTTCTAAGATTTTTTTTATTTCAAATCAAAAAGTTTTAATTCCTCGCATAAGTTGGCCATCCATTTTTTTTATTTTGTTTAGAGCATTACTTTGTTACAAATTTCTTTTATTAATCTCTCTAACAAATGCCTGTGAAGTTAATGAAGTTTAAAAGTCATTTTTGTTATTACGTTTTGTGTTTAGTACTAAATGCTAGAGATCAAAAATATATGCAGAAAAACAAAATGTACTCTCGATTGGAAAGAACCATTTTTATGCAAAACCAGCTCATATTTAAACTATTTGTGTCGTTATATGTTTTACTTACATACATTAGTTACAGAGAATATATCAATTTTTATGTTTTTTAGGTTGAGTCCTGATTAATCATTTCATAGATGGCAAGCCTATCAAATCGAACACACATTCAGAAAATTTAAAATTTTCTATTTTTTTTTGTTGCCTGACCTGGGATCGAACCCAGGACCTCAAGAAGCCAAGTCCGACGCCAGATCACTAGACCACTAAGGCGAAATAAATGTTACTACCATGTCAAATTTGCAACGTGGCCTTTCGGTAAAGATGGTATAGTTATGACGAAGTTACGCAGAGTTCATTAGTTAGAAAATAAACCTTAGCCGTACATGATTTATTTTGAGTCTAACTTATCCTAGTATTATCGTGGTATTTAAGAAAAATTAGAATATTTTTATTTGTAAAGCCAGTAATGTTTTTTTACACAATGGGTTTGTATCTAAATTCCATCCCACAGCCTGCCCATTTATCTTTGTAGGCGCCAGAGGCAATATCCCTTTTTATATCAATTTTCCGTATCTGAAGAGCAACGGAAAAAGAAAAATTAAAATTTCAGATATAACAACAAAGGAAATGGGATCGATTATAATATATAGGTGTGCTTAGTTGTTTTACAAAACTCGAAACTCAAACACTGGGAAATATATTTTAAACATAGTTAGAGTAACAACATGTATACGGTACAAAGACTACAGTATTTTCAAGTCCGTCGTAACCCCGAAGTAGTAGCAGTCTTACAACCCAGACACCCACGACTAGCCAAAGAAACACTAAGCCACACAATGTCATATGCGCCCAACCTATTACATGTTTATATGAAAATTTATTACAACACATTTTTCTAATACTGTCGAAACCGAGAATCAAATTCTAAAGTTCATAAAGTCAAGTCCAGCACCGGATCGCTGGAACAATTATTACTGCTGGAGTAATGTGGTTTTGTAATAAATAAGTAATGGAGATATGTGGTGTCTTCACGTGTCACAGCCCTGAATATAATAACTAAAGGATACAAAAAAAAATCAATTAGGCCGGGGCTTGTAGTACGCTTCAACTACAATAAATATTTAAATACTTGCTTATATGTCTAAATCTACTGTATATATATCTACTTAGCTATTCTAAGAGCTAGATCTAACAATTTCCCTACAATCGTTCCTTTAGATAGAGAGTTTCAGGAACGGAACTATCTTCTTGAAACAGCGGTTCTATGTAAACACTAATAAGACGTCCTTAAATCAAGACTGAGTGGGCTTGTGTGAGCTATATACTAACATCTCTGAACCCAAAATTACTTTTAATTGATGAATACTGTGTCAGAAAGATGACTCTGTTGCGTTATGAAAACAAAACTGCAAAATCGACTCCAATTTTCGATTTTCAACTTTCCAGGTTATCGAGATATACAGAAGAGTGCGTAAAATATCAAAAAAATCACGAGCCATTTGTCGATTGATAATAGTTATATGGGACAACATTTAAATCATGAGTTCAAAAAAAACACGTAAATCCATTCGAAGTTGGCCGAGTAAATGCAACAAAAATACAGAAAAAACAGTCAGACATTGAAAACCGCCTCCAAAAAGAAGAGGTTATCATTACGATGTTTTTTTATTTTATGTTTGTTTCACAATTACATAGCTAATAATAACCGGCCGGTTTTTTTGACGTCTCTCATGATTCTTTGTTTATTATTCCCTGATTTATTTGAGATCTTCTTGATAATTATCTAATATCCCATGGCTACCCCTGTCAATAATCAAAAGTTCTGTATCGAAAATATTATGCTCCATTTTGAAGTTGTTGTTGTTGTCGTCCATTTTAAAGTTGTCTAAGTATCTCAACTTGAATCCAAATTATCCGAATACCGTCAGACATTAGTTTTATGTAGCTCTTGTGTGTCGAGAACTCACGTATGTCTACGTAGGTTGGTCTACGCACGTACTTCTACGCGCTTTAAACGCCCTTGCTGGACAGGCTCTAAGACTTTGTTTTCTTTTTTGTTTAGTTTAATGTTACTCATAGATATTCGATTTAAATTCTCAAAGGGTGGATTAAATGGCAACTATTCACCAAATGTCGGAAAATCAATCGTAACTCAGTTAAACTTTAACTGCAGACATAAATCATGCTGCACTCTGAACTGGCGTTAACAGCTGGCGGTATAATTTTTTAATGGATGAGAAATTTATAAATATCATGTTGCTTTACGCACATGTGATAGAAGGAGTGTAACTAGTACATATTAGTTTAGACATCAATAGTTTCTATGATGTATTGGGTTACAACAATTTAGTAATATAAATATCTATATATATTATACATATCTTAGTTGTTATGTTTCTCACCTAACTCCTACTAATGTTTATTTAATGGTATCGGAAAGGAACCAAGCACACGGATTTTTTGATGGGAAGAAATTTGCGCCGCCTAGAGACACCAAAGTTGGTAATGGTGCGTTGCCAAACGGAGGCCGAGATGTTAGGTTTGAGCCAAAGTAAGTTTACCGGCTACTATATCCTTCAAATCGGAATACGTCAACGGCAAGCACTAATGTTATGGCAGCAGGAATAGGTTAGGTGGTGATACCGATCCGGACGAGTAGCTGCGAAACTCTTCCGCCAAGTCAGATGTCACTGTGTTTATAACGGTAAGCCTACGCTCGCCTTTTACGAGCTGGCTCGCAGGAAGGCACACTCTGCAAACGAGCCAAGACCAACGCGAGGAAAAATTGGACCAATTTGGTTAAATTTTGTATTTCAATAAGTTCCTGAATTAATCCTTCAAATCAAAATAGCTCTTTTAAGACTTTTAATATGTATCTGACAGGAAAATTCACGCGCTTGATTGTTTTTAATTGCATAAAAATATGTAAAGCTAAAAATATATAAAATCTCAAAGGCATTTT
Organism: Calephelis virginiensis; assembly: GCA_002245475.1. Lineage (NCBI taxonomy): Eukaryota > Metazoa > Arthropoda > Insecta > Lepidoptera > Riodinidae > Calephelis > Calephelis virginiensis. Next base: position 31,188 of record NJDC01057530.1, on the reverse strand, counting down.
AATCTCAAATTTGTCGATTGCACCAGTAACATCTCAACCTGAAACAAAATATATGTGTCTTTTACTATAGCGATTTCAATAAGTACAGTACTACTAATTAAATTATGCGCTTCGGCTTCACACTTTTTACTTTTATTTTAAATTGGCTGACCTAATCTAAATTAAAGCCAAATGATTAATTATGTGTAATAACAGATTTACAAAGCTTGACGAATATAGCCGAAGCGCATAATTTTAATAGTACTACTATAAGTCTCTGGAAACTTTAAATGAATTGGAATTTACGATAGTCTTAAAATACCCTCATATCCAAAATGCAATGGCAAAAGCGTTTTATCTATTCTCTGTATAAGTAAATATCTAACCAAATTGACCCTTTCAATAGCCATTTGTTACTTACCTTTTCTAAGCCCATATTGATTGATAACAATAAGTAACTTTGTAAGTAACATTCAAAACACTTTTTAGGAGATGTTCTATAATTTTCTCTAGACCTGATGATGGATGACGATCAATGAGACGGTAGGATGATGGTTCTCAAAGGTATCTGTTTTAAGTAAATAAGTATCTTCACGCCCATGTCCTTGAAGTAGTAGACAGAGGCACAACCTTGGCAGCCACGACTAGCCGAAGACACTGTCCCACAATGTGATAGGTGGCAAGCCTATCGCCAATCGGGCACATATCCAATCGCGAGCAACATTTTTTTTATTACAAAATTGGAAAAACCTACATTTTCTTTTTGGTTACTTACTCTAGAATCGAACTCGGGGCCTCATGAAGTCAAGTCTAACACCTAGACCGCTAGCCCACATAAACGTTGTTTTGTTTTTAGTATAGGGATTATTGTTGATATTTCCACGATATCAAAATTTCACCTGAATCAACTATGACATTCAGATAGTATTTTAAAATAAATGTCTCTTAGAGTTCTTGAAAAAAGTATCCTATGCCATAATGTCCTGGAGCCGTTGTCTTTTGTATAATTTATTGTTTTTTTATGGCCGTCCTAAAAAAATACAGCAATCGTTCTTATGTCAATTTTTCATTTATTTTCAATAATTTTAAAATAAAAAAATACCGACCGTTTTTGTATAAAATATCCGGAGATGTAACCGATGTCAAGGAATCGTGAAAAGCTGATCTAATTGTTTTTAATGTTTAACAAGTCTACCAATGGAGTATTTGGGATATCTAACAATTTTGCTAAATTTAACTAAAATATCGTATTGAATTTTAGAAACTTTGTGGTTTTTTGTCACGTGGCTCTGTTTCTAAAAATACCCACGCAGTAGTATTTTTATAAAATCTCAAAGTTTTTCAGCGCTTCTAACACGCGTAGAAACTTTAAGTATTATAACTAATAAGTTTGATAGGTAAATCTCATCTTTCTTAATATATATAAATAACGTGTCACGTTGTTTGTCCGCGACGGACTCCTAAGCTACTTAACCGATTTGAATCAAATTTGCACACCGTGTGCAGTTTGATCCAACTTGAAAGATAGGATAGCTTACATTTCAATTTATAATAAAAAAAATTAACATTTGAACGAAGCCGAAATAGGCAGCTAGTATATTATATATTTGATAGGTAACTTAATAAAGTTAGGATAGTTTTTTTTTTGATATTGGAAAGCCAACAAGCAGGCGGATTTTCCGATGGTAAGAAATTCACGCCACCAAGAGACACCAAAGGTGGTAATGGTGCGTTGCCAACCTGAAGCCGAGATGTAAGGCCTCGAGCAAAAGTAAGTATACGAACTGGAACACTTCAAAGGCAATCGCTGACGCTATGGCGTCAGAAATAAGTTAGGCCCTTGTAGCAATCCGGGCGCGTCGCTGCGAAACTCTACCACCTAGTTACATTGTTATTGACGGTGAGCCTATGCTCGCTTTTAATAAATTGCCTGGCAGGTAGATAGATGTTCTTTTCTGCAAAGGACTCGGACCAACCCGAGGGGATAGTTATAGTAAGTAGTTTTTTATGGTTTTAGTAGGTATCACAATTTAAAATAGTTATAAAATATAGCAACTACTTTCTTGTCTTATTAAAAAATTGTAATTTTATTCAATTTTCTATGAAGTATCAAGTCCTTTATTACGAGAAAAATTAATGCTTTCATCATTAATACAGTACAGAAGGTCACACGTCAAGATACCTATTAGTCTCTTATTTTAACATTAGAGTTTTTTTGTGTGCGTAGCTAGATTTGTTGCATTCTATATTTTTATTGTATATATTTGTGTAAAAAAATATATGTTTGCGAAGTACGAGCGTCTTGATGTTATAACATAAATATATTACATACGTGCAAGTACATATCTTCACACCAATTCCCTTACAGGTTTAGGCTGAGAGTATCGAGTGCCATATCACTCTATCCTGGCAGACCTGTCTGGCTTCCTCAATATTCATTACCTTTTTCATATAAACACGCCCGTTTCGAAGTCCCTTGATACCACAAGATATTTTATGTATAACATATTTTGTGGTACATTGTGGTGGTTAAATATTCAAACTGAATTTTGTATAATAGGAGGAAAACGATCACATACTTCACATGAGGGAAAGTGATCTCCGTTGCCCGCGGATCTCCACAACACCAGGACACACAATGTCATGTTAATAAAGTGACTATTAGAATACATGTATTATAATGAACACTTCTTTTTCATGACAAAGGCAGCACTTCTTTGCGTCATCACTACAAAGTTGTGTTTTATTGTTTGTCACTTTGTTTACTTAGATCTTTTAAACTACGCAACAGATTTTGATGCGATTTTTTATAGATAGAATGATTCAAGAGAAAAGTTTATATGTAAAACAATATAAAAAAATTTCCACATGTGCGAAGACGAGACGGGCTGCTAGTGTTCCATAAACTATTTTCATCCAACGAGGACTAAGTGGAATTAATTATTCACTTCCCATATTACTTGGTCCACTATATTTAACCCTTCCTATTTAGTAAAATAAGATATTTAATGAGCATCAAAGCATTGAAAATGAATCGAAGAACATCTAACTTCTATTTAAGATAATATTAGGATTCATTATTTAAATGCACTTATTAAAAAAAACCAACGAATAACATAATGATGTTAGAATTTCGGTACATTTTTTAAGGATACGTCGAACATAACATTTTATAAAACCCGGCCTCTCAGTTTTTCATCATGCGTTGGATATTTTCAGTGTTTGGATGCGATTTTGTTTCGGTGCTTGTTACGTCTATATCTATAAGGGCAAGAGCTGTACCTGTTTGTCTTATATAATCTATAATAATGTACAATCTTTTTTTGATTACATATTTTCATTACAAAGATATTAGAAATATAAAAATGCGGATACTGTTTATAGGTACAACCTATGAATGTGCCTGTGGACGGTGTAAATGTACCCATGGACTCTCTTAACCTATAGACACAGTGTTTATATGTAATTAACAAATTAAAGACTAGAAATTACAAATATTGACGTGAGATCTCTGAACAAGGCATTATTAACTAAACAATAGTTACAAAAGAAACAAAACTTCTTACAATTACAAATAAAGATGCCATATTACATTACAAATAAGGAGAAATAGGAAACCTGATCCTAGAAAATAACTCCTCAAGAAAATTCAATGAAGAGCAGAGTAAAAATATCTCGGTATTAAAACAACTAGCTTCGCATACACCGTCAAATAAAACAACACCGCGAAAGAGTATTAAAGGTTCTACCCCTAAGAATAAAGTGATAGAAACATTTAAAAGACAAAATAGTGATAATAGAAATATGTGTGTTAGTCTTTTTACTCAAGTTAGTCAACTCCAAGACACACGAATTTCATCACAAAAGGTAGCTGACTCTCAATCTGGTAAATGTGTACCTATAAAAACATGTTCAATAAATGTATCTCCCAAACAACACAGAAAATTAATTAAAGAAAGGATTGTAATTTTGGGTGACCAAAGAGTACGTGGTTTGTCCACCAAACTCTTAGGATACAGTAAGTACTCTGTCCAATCAACAGTAAAACCTTATGCTAATTAATCGGAATTAATTTACACGTTTAAAGATTTTTCAGGTTTAAGCAGCAAAGATTATGCTATTATAGCAGTTGGCTCCAATGACTCCTCCTTACTCGGTGTTCACAAATGTTAGTAACATATTAGATAAATTGAGTAAGAGTAAACAAGTGTTTTTACTTAAAATTTTGCATAATCAGTACTTAAATGTAGCACTTCTAAATCAAAAATTGAAGTTAATTGCTAATCAATATAATAATTGTACCTTTTTAGACATAGATAATTGTATCGAACAATATGGACACTATACACACAAGATGTACATTGAGTGTTTGTCTAATAAATTAAAAACTGAAATAGATTATCAGGAATATAAAAGCAAATTCTTGTCTTTTCCTAATAGTAAAATTGTGAAATTAAATAAGCCAAATTTAAATAAAAAAATAGAAAAACCAAATATTACATTTGATGAATACAAACAAAATCTAGAAAATTTAGTATTAAATAGAATAAATTCAAGCTTAGCATCTAATAGTTTTAAAAAAGGGACTATACCCTATTATTTCAGTTCAAAGAAAGAAATTTTTCAAAAACGGACAGAACAGAAAATAGTTTCTTATACAAAAATAAAAAAAGGTACTATACCATACTATTTCGGACAAAAAACATGTAATAAATAATTAAATATAAATAATAATCAGCTTTTTCGTAAATAAATTTAGATTACTGCATCAAAACATTGCTGGTGCATTAAATAAACGTGATTATCTTCAAGCAGTAGTGAACTCAGAGACTCTCTAGGTAAAGTACATGTTATTTGTCTCTCTGAAACATTTTTAAAGCAAGGTTCTGAACAAAATTTTAAAGTAGATGGATACTATACAGCTTTATATTTCTCTCACTATAACCAGCGTCGTGGTGGCACCTGTATATTAGTAAGTAAAGAACTTAATTTTAAAACTCTGGATTTACAAATGCACATACCATTCTCTTTTGAATGCTGTGCAGTGGAGATAATAAACTATAATTTAATAGTAATATGTATATATCGTACTCCTAGTTCAAATGTAGATATCTTTCTTAATAATTTGGAATTATTATTAGAAAAAAATATGAAAAATTCTAAAAAGAAATTTGTTTTATGTGGAGATTGGAATATAGACCTTTTACAATCTACAAATACTTATAAAACTTTAAAAAGCATTTTAGAAAATAATAATTTATGTCCACATATTTTGAAACCTACAAGAAAACTTGCATGTTTAGATGTAATTGCTAGTAATTTAGAAAATGTTTGCTCTGACACTCACATTCTTTATTTATCTGACCATGAAACAGCACAAAGTATACAAGTAGACATAAAGCCAGTTTCATATTGTAAACCGAAGCTTACCTTTTGGTTTGAAACAAAGCGTAGGGTAAGAATGGGTATTACCGGTCACTTAAGGACAAATAATCACAAATTATATAAAAATTAATATTTCTTTATAAATATTTGCGATAATCAAACTATCGGTATTCTTCTAACTAAAACACATAAATTGAGATCAATAACTTAAACCATTTTGACACAATTAGTATTTAAGAAAAATACTACTTTGACTTGTATTACACACCGCGGCGGGCAAAACCAGTCAGTAGGTTGGTATTGCCGGTCAAAGTTTATGAAGGTATAAGTTGCAGATATAACCCACTGGCGAGTTACAACCAGGGCCTTTAGCGTACGCCCAGAGACCACAAGTCACACATATATACCATAGCTCGTTGTTTCACCCGTACTTATAGCAAATGATACATTTATTTTCACAACCCTCATCAGCGTCAGTGTCTTCATATTCTCGCAAGTCTATAATTTCAACTTCAGAGTCCGACGTACACTCATTACGTTTCTTTTTGTCTTGAAACACTCTTTTTCTAGCTTTTTTCAATTCGTTCGTTTCCCCTTTTTTTAATTGTCCTTTTTTACAGGTTTTAGATAGTAAATTGTTTTTCTTATCACGCAACTTACTTGGTAGTGGCAGAAGATTTCTAACAGTGATAGTCTTACTACCACCGAAAGTAGAAGGAAGGGGTTTATATAATTATTAGTCGATTGCTCAAATGTGGAAATCATTCTTCCGCCAGTCTACAAGGAGATCTTCATTGATCCACCCAATTTTTGACCATCGTAGACTGTCCCTTGAGGGCCATTTGCTTCTTATGCAGATGAATGTCTCTGTTGTGGATAAATTAGCATTAGCGAGACGTAACCTATGTGCAGTTAACCTTGGCTCCATGATGCCTTTGAAAATGATTGGCTTCTGATTTTGGGCATTCTGACATAATAAACAAAGATTAAAATTAACATAAAGAATTAATTATGTATATCAATTTTACTGGCAGGTAACACCGATCAGCGTGACCGGCATTGCCCGACTAGAAACATTTCCGTAAATAAAATTCTAGGTTAGAAACTTGTTGAGATAAGTTGAAAACTATTATTAGGTTGAATGCTTAGTACTCGTATATATGGTACAACAATCTCTGGTAACAGTATAAGAAATGTGAAATAGTAAACACTCACCTATTATTGTTTTACTCCGAAAATTTACTTTAACTGGAGCAAAAACAATTGACGTACATTCACTCTAAATGTTGGCTGGGGAATGACGCGGGGAGCGGGGCGTTGGTGCTATGCAACAATACTCCACTCTCTGTGTATATGTGCGTGCGCCAAAATGTTGTAGTATGGGAGATTTCATAGTGACCGGTAATACCTCCTGACCGGTAATATCCATTCTTACCCTATATTTGGACAAGAAAATATTAATAAGTTCTATGAACGTCTGTCATCTTTAAGTTTTAGTGAAGTTCTGACTTGTAATAATTGTGAAGAGGCTTTTAATGAATTTCATGATACTTTTATATTATTTTATGAATTATGTTTTCCAAAAATTCAAATTAAGGTGTCAAACAAGCCAATTAAAAACTAATGGCTGTCTAAAGGTCTTTTAAAATGTTGTAAAGTAAAACGTCAGTTGTGTTTAAATTATCGTTATTCCCAATTTAACAAAAAGGGAAATAAGATGAGTTACATACGTTATAAAAAGGTATTATCTAAGTGTATACTAGAATTTCAGAAACAAGCATCGTTGTAATGCATGTAAAGCTTCATGGGATATAATTAAAAGTACATTTCAAAATAAAATGTCTAAAGAAGAAATAGAACAAACTAAAATAAATAACTCTATATACACTGATGCTCAAGAAATGTGTAATCATTTCAACAAGTTCTTTATAAATCAGACTAAATCTTGTTATGAAAGTCAGCCTCGTTCCACAACTAGCATAAAATCTCTTAATTTGTCTAATCATAATAAAACTATGTTTTTGACACCAGTTGATGAGCATGATTTAGTTAAGGTTATACATAATTTGAAAAACACCAGAGCAACTGGCTATGACAATATAAGCACAATAATATTAAAGAATGTTGCCAGTGTGATATCAAAGCCTCTTTGTCATATAATTAATTTATCATTTTTAGAACGAAAATATCCTGATCGTTTAAAAAAGTCTGTTGTCAAGCCATTACTAAAAAAAGGGGATATGTGTGACATGAACAATTATAGACCAATTACTTTAACTCCAGTAATTTCTAAGATTTTTGAAAAAAATAATTTATGAAAAATTATACAGTTATATACTTCAGTTTGATTTATTAAAAAATAATCAATACGAATTTAGAAAAGGTTGGTCTACTGTTTATGCTTGTTTTGATTTAGTTAAAAAAGTAACAGAATGTCCAAATAGTAAAAATTTTCCCCTTGCTGTATTTTTAGATGTGAGTAAAGCGTTTGATTTTGTATCACATAAAATTTTGTTAACAAATCTTGAGAGATAGGGTATTAGAGGTAATTCATTAGAATGGTTTAAAAGCTATATAGAGAATAGAAAGCAATGTGTTGCGATATCAAAAGTAAGTGGAAAACGCAAGAAAGTCTATACTTCAAGTTATCTTTTTAATGAATGCGGTGTACCACGAGGTAGTGTTTTAAGGCCATTACTTTTTATAATTTACATAAACGATTTGCCTGATGCTATCAGTCATGATTTAATTTTGTTTGCTAATGATACTATACTTGTCATCAAGAGCAAAAATAAAAACGATTTACATGAAGTTTGACTAAAGTGACAGAATGGTTGAATGAAAATAATCTAAAAATAAATCTTACGAAGACAAAATAAGTTGAATTTCAAACACATTTTAGAGATACTTTAAAAAGTAGATGTGATTTTTAATAATACTACTATTGAGAATGTAGATTGTTCTAAATTCCTAGGAATAAAAATCGATAAATATTGTAACTGGAAATCGCATATTGATTTACTTTGCAATAAAATTGATAGGTTTGTATATTATTGAGAAGAATTAGAGAAGTGTCAGGATTAAAGGCATCATGCATGTTAGCTTATCATGGGTATGTTTCTTCCGTTTTACAGTATGGTATTCATATTTGGGGAAATTCTGTAGAATTAACTAGACTCTTTAGAGTTTAGAAGAACTGTATACGTGCTATATATAGTGTCAATAAATTACATTCATGCAAGCCACTTTTTAAGTCACTTAAAATATTGCCTTTACCTTGCTTATATATATTGGCTGTATGTGTATTTGTAAAAAAACATCATTATTTGTTTCATACAAATGCTGATGTCCTAGGTTTGTCTCATTTTAAAATAGTGAGAAAAGAAGTGATGAGTTTTTGGTTAGGCATATGTATGCCTAACTAAAAACTCAACATTTACAAAAATTACGTGTATTGCATGTCCATTCGTATATACAACCAAATTCCTGATAATCTTAAATCACTTCCATTAATCAAATTTCGAAAAAAGGTATTCAACTTACTTTTAGAGAAAACATATTACAGTGTCAAAGATTTTCTTGCAGATAAGAATAAATAATACAGTATTTCTAATATGAATAATTTAATTGCAGAATGTTGGGTGCGCAGGAGTTTGTTTCGCCGTTTCTTCTCCTGTCTGGCTAGGTTTGGAAACGGTGGTAGTTTACGGTAGATAGGGATAAATTAATTTACATTCTAAAAATTGTGTGTATTAATAAATAATCATGTAATCTCAAAACAAACAAAAAAACAGTGTGTAAATAGTAAATCGTGAATAAATAATTAAAAACCTATTAAAATATTTGCACACCACAAGTTGGTAGAATATATAGGAACACTTAAATAATTTTGTAACATCTTTGTAAC